>DWMY01000295.1:0-30576 GCA_018249775.1 Heliconius hecalesia formosus
AAGTTGAAGACAAAGAATATTAATTAAATAATTATATTATTGAAAATAGTTAACTCAGCAAATATATTAAACTCTATTGTTTGTTTCCACGAGCTGCAAGTGCGGCGTCAGGGGAATGCATCTTTACGCGTTGTTAACTACCGACCTGATTTTTATTTTTTTTATATCTTTCATGTACAGAATTGACTTTTCTATCCTTTTATTATATATAGAGATTTCATGGCGCCGAGTGAGAATCGAACCAGCAACCAATCGCATCACACTTTGTGCCACTCCGCGACGACCGGCCTCATTTAATCTTGTCAATAAATATAAAAAAAAAGTGTCATAATAAAAAACTTAGTTGAGTACTTTTGTTGTGGAAAATAGGCATTAGATAATGTTTGAGACCATTTTCAAACAAATTTGAGGTGAATTGTAACGACCTTAACGTTATGCGCAATGGCCACTGTAATTTTGCTTACATAACCAGAAAATTTCTTTTGAAATCAGAAGATATAGGTATCAAATTTTGTTTAATTTTTCGATAAAAGATGTTTTTTTTAATGTTATTATAATGTTTTCTATATTCTGTACAAGCATATATAAATGTTTGTTTGGAAACTGGTCGAATTTCATATTATTTTGTATTTTTAGTCTCCTTAACTCAGATCAGATGTTATAAATACATTTTATTTTTACGTACTATCTTACTATTTTATTTTTGTATAAGATTTAGATAGATTGAATTATACCTAACTATTATTGAAAATACTTCACACGCACACTTAAATAATCTGATTAGTGATATATGTTTTATTTATATATCTTTATTAGATAGTTATATAATATTATTATTATTTATATAATTTTTCACAACTCTGAAAATAAAAACAAATATAAAATAATTATATAATTGCCGCCAGCAAATGCTTATTACATTATCAACTGCTCAACAATAAGATTTTAAGCCAAAAGTTACTAAGCACAGTGCCATTCACTGGTTGTATGTCTTAATACGTTACAGTAATACCTCGACATCGCCTTCAGAGCGACTCCATCATTGAGGAGCTAAAGATTGCGCGCTGTGTCTCCATCGGCCAGTCCAAGGCGGAGTGTGGTGTAGTGTGCACTGTTCTCATCGACACTGTCAAATAATTTTAGCGGGAAAATATTGACAAGTAAGTTTTTAAATTTACCATATTCGATGCCGACGAAGATATTACAACATACGACCTATTTGATTTTATTATGTTGTGTTTAATTTGGATTCAAATGTAATTTTGTCGTAAACTGTGTTTATTCTATGTATTAACATAAGATGCTTTGCGATAATAAAATAATTCTTTCTTTAATATAAGCCTAAAAAAATGCGGAGCGACTTCCAGATTTAGTTGATATTTACAGTGTATAAACTTTAATTTTCTTTACTTTGTTTTTTTTTGGGTTCTGTACCTCCAAAGAAAAGAAACCCTTATATGATCACTTTGTTGTCCGTCTATCTGTATATCTATCTGCCTATCTGTCAAGACGAGTTGTCTCATGATTGCGTAGAGATATCAAGCATTTTAAACTACCCTTCCCTTAGAAAACGGAAAAAATAAATTTCTAAATCAATGCAATCAAAAGGTATGATAGTGTATATGCATCGTTTTTGCTGATTTTTGTGTGTAATTAACCGAGTAATCAAAACCTACTACTACTGATACTAGTTTTGACAAAAAGTGAAACTTACAATACAACCCAAAAAATACCGGAAAAATGATAATTTATAGGTATGATTTTTAAACATTAAGAAAATTTATAAAAAATTGAACGTAGAGGGATTTGAACCCGCGGCTCTTTGCAAACCACTGACCTCAAAGCGCACTGACCAATTAAACCATACGTTTTCATCGAGCTACATCAAAATTCTTATACGCTTGTTATAACTTATTTATGTTGTTAGCATCTTTGTAGGGAGATTTTCACAAATTTTCGCTATTCAAAGATTTACTTAGAATTATCGTTTATTGAATTTTAATAGCATACATATTTTTATAATTCTCTTATAAAAATATAGTTATATATTTTAATATCATAAAAAAATTGTTTGTAATGATTTTTTTCTGTGGTATATAGTAAAGTTCATGTCAAAATGAATATATGGGCTTATATACTTAACAAATTTAAGTTTGTCAACTCTTATCAAGTAACCGTGACCTACAATCATGAAATCGGTACAGAACCCTCGAGTGACTCGCATTTGACTTCACTGACTTTTTATTAAGATATATATGATTAATAATATTATGAGTATAAATTATTTCTTAAATTCGTAAAATACGTATTTTATTTGAGTTATACGTTAAATGTAAATTAATTATAAAACCGAGGCTAGCCTTGGCACAGCATAAACTATAACTGTAAACGCGACTGGTTGTGGGTTTGATCCCTACTCGAGGAAATGAAATATTTACCTAAATTTATATGTCTGGTTTCGAGGCAAAGCGCGGGGTTAGGTTCCGCCACACAACACGCAATGCCTCCAGAATTCGGTGGAAATCGGAGAACGGAGAGTCTTAACATTAGGGTCTCTCTACCTACCCTGCTGTGTGATACAGGATGAAGCTGTAATAATATTACGATGTAAACAACACCTTCATCAGTATAACTAAATGATTTAGCAATATAAATTCCAACCGCCAATTTGCAAACACTCCAAACAAATGTGCAAACAAATGTGCATAAAATCGTAAGCCATAAACACAAACGCATAAATAGTTTCCTCCTCACAAATGATACAGCTTTAATTTGCCTATAAAATTGCAACTGCAAGCCGCGACCCTTTCATTACGTTACAATTATTCACCAATCTCCACCGCAACCGTCCGGAGTGGGGTCCAAATATTACCATTTATATAACTACGAAAAATTATAACATTGCCCAAGCCATCTCGTTCATTGCAGCTAGGTTGCTCAACGTTGCGCGAGACAGTGGGCAGAAACCTCTTAGTTCGGTCTCGGGGCTCGCTGGTTGCTACACTATACGGGTGTGCGCGTAAATAAATATTTTGCAAGTAGCTTATGAAATTAGAGAGGAACGTTTTGTGCTCTGTAGCGTTAAAGTATCAGTACTTAAGTATGTTACAAATTATGTTTTAGTTCGTTCGTTGTGTAGCGTTGGCATGGTGTTTGTCGTTTAGTTTTAAACTCTGTTTGATATTAATGTAGAGTTATATTAAATAAATTATTATTTAAATTTAAACAGCTATACGCTTTATCCTACCTATAGCAGGGTAGATAGAGAGAACCTAGTGTTAAGACACTCCGTTCCCCGTTTCCCGCAGAATTTTCGAGGCGGTGCGTGTTGAGTGGTGATACTTAATGCCGCGCTTTCACTTTATCTATCAGAGCAGAGGAAATAAAAATAATAATAAATAACAATTCATTCCTCCGCGAGAATCGAACCCACAATCGTCGTTACAGTAACACATAAACAAATTACGACACGATATTTATTTAGTAATTCATTAAAATGTTTCCTTCACAGACAGAGAAGATGTCGGCTCCACGTAGATTGACAAAACGGTTTTTGACTCCTGCGGAAGAGTATAAGTGTCCACTTACCGCGGAGACGCAGGCCATAGCGGAGGAGCAACTGAGAGAAACTGAAAATTCTCGAACACAGGCATTGCAAGCTCTAAGAAGTTGGATGGAGCAGAACCCCAAGTTTTCTGCGGTTAGAATGGGTAAGAAATAATAATCAATTTTGCCTTATTTACTTTCTAGAAAAGTCAAATATACTTTCTACGTTGCCGTAGATGGAAGAGGCTGTTAATAAATATAAAAATGTAGTAATATTTTCTAAAGATAAGATATATTACTGATGCACAATTGATTATTACCACTTTTCCGAAATAACAAGACATTGTTTAGTATAGTGATTAAATTGATGAATTTATGAGCCTAAAATTTCGAATATGTAGATATACTTACATTATATAAATTAATTTTACGTTAAAATAATTTTACGTACATTAACTAAATTACTATTTTGCCCAATATAAAATATCATCAGATGCGAACTTCTTTCTTCGATACTTGCGCACAAAGAAATTCAGCGTTCCCATGGCTCAAGAGGCGATCGAGCGCTACATCCTCCTCAGACAGTCCTGGGGTATTGCTTTCAATCAGCTAGATTGGACTCTACCCGTAATGACTGAGCTCATCGACTTAGGGTAAGTGGCATTGGAATTTAGACATAAGTATATATCACTAAAATATATTATATTGAAGACAGTCGTGGCGCAGAGGCACAAAAGGAAGAAGATATGTTGACAGTTCAAGAATTACTTTCTTGAACTGTCAACATATCTTAAGTTTAATGTGTATAATAATGATTTTGATGCATAAAAGCTATAAGTAGTTATAAGTAATTAAATAAGTTTCATCGTTCAGTGGTAATATTAATATTTTTTCAGAGGACGTAATGTCTAACTTATATGTTTTTTAATTTGTTACGAAATAAGTAATCGTGTATTTACAGGTACATTTTTGTAAGTCCTTTCAAGGACAAATTGGGTCGCCGTGTTGTTATCTACAGGCCAGGTACTTATAACTTACTTAAATGTTTATCAATTTAAAAATTCTATAGCTACCAACGAGAAGAAATAAAATATATATTATGAAATAAAATATATATTGTGTATTTTTTTAAAGTTCATGATTCTATATAATTTATTACTTTATTATTAAAGTACTGTTTTGTTCTGTTTGTTTATTTTTTTATTTCTGGCTGAATAATTAAAGTCTTGGCCATATTTACACTGTGTTAACGTCTCTTAAATTTCAAACAAAATGGATATTGACGCTTGGTTTTTGTGATGGATACTGTGGGAATAATATGTAGACGGTGTATTTTATACAACGATTTTTACTATATTCTGTTGATGATTTGAAGATGACAACCCTAATTCTTTTATTTTCTTAATATCTAATATTGCCTTTTTAAATTTGAATAATTGCCTGGGTTATGTACCCATTATTAATTTCTTATCATTGTTTTGATGTGTGGTCAGTAGATCTAGTTCTTGTTTCACATTACACAAACATTGCAACCGTTTGTAGAATTTCGTGATATATAATAACTTCCTCGTTGATCCATGCAAGTATTGATCGACGATTGAGAATATAATTGTACAGCACATTGTCGGTAGTTATAGAAAATTAATGGTACTTTTAGGCGTTTTTGACCCATACAAGTACACAAATCAAGATATGTGCCGGGTGATGGGCATATGTTATGAGACCTTGATGGAAGACGAGGATACCCAGGTGCGAGGACTTGTGCACTACGCAGATGGATCTGGAGTGAGCTTCCCTCATCTAACCCTTTTCACCCCCAAAGAAGCTGTCAGAATAGTAAAGAATGGAGAGGTAACTATCGTATAGCATCTATTTTACAAATATAAGCTAAATACTTGTATAGATCGTGTATAATAAAATCTGTGTTGCCTGTACATGGAAGATATGTGAGAAAAACTATTATTGACGATATTTAGCAATGTAGTAGAACCTATAATAAAGTTCTTTTTATTTTTATCTGTTCGTCTGCTCGTTTGCGTATGGTAATCTTAGAAACGGCTTAATTGATTTACTGAAGTTTTGACTATTGTGTTTTTGAAAACTTCCCTTAACATTTAGTATTTTTTTCTTTTAATCAGTTCATAAATAAAAAAAGTTATGTTTGCAACATAAAATATTTTCTTGTTGTTTTATTAAATTGGTCGATACTTATTTTTCATGAAAGAGCAGAGCAGAGCATGAAAGTGCTAATACAAAATCGTAAATGAATAATTTTACAATTAAAGAGGGCGAACACTTCGGGTCGCTAGTACACTAATATAACACTTACTTTGTGAGTAAGACCTAAAATAACTTTTGTCTTATTTAATTCCAGCGCACTATACCATTAAGACATAAAGAAATATACGGCGTAAACGTTCACCCCACAATAAAGTTTGCTTTGGATTTCGGAATGGCGCTCATATCAGAGAAAATAAGGAAGAGAGTGAAACTTTACACATCGGTAGATGATGTCGAGATTGATAAGAAGTTGTTGCCTCAGGAATACGGCGGAGTCATGCCTATGAAAGAAATGATTGGTATGTTATTAAGTAACGGAAGATTAGTTTAGTTTCAAGATATATACAATATTTGTAATTTGATAATTAGAATTACAGCCAATATCTACAAAATAAAAGGTTCATTGAAAAAAAATGCTTTACAGTAAAAAAAAAAAAATTAAAGCTGTTTACGTATCAAAATGTGATTGAAATAAATTATTTTTTTCGTGTTTATAGGACACGACAAGGCCTTAAGTACTTTTATGTTACATTATTTTTATTTAATTTTACTGTATTTTTTTAAATATTTATATTAAGCTGGATATATTGTAAGACGTTCGTGGTGTTCAGGTGTATAGTGTATAGAAACTACCTACTTAGTTATTTCCATACAAATAAAAATAGGTTGTGCTTATATCTATAGATATCTTTTAATTCTCAATATGTCTTATATATTGTTAAAAAAAAAATCTGCTTCACGCTGTATCCCGCACACAGCAGGGTAGGCAGAGGGAACCTAGTGTTAAGACACTCCGTTCCCCACTTTCTACCGAATCCTGGAGGCTGCGTGTTGAGCAGAACTCAACGCCGCGCTTTATCTCGACACCAGAGCGTACAAATGAAAATATATATATTGTTAAATTTATCTATAAGTAGGTACATACAGACCATACCATCATGGTGGAGTTAAGAGGATTACATTATGTACAAAATACTTATTATTAATTATAACTCAAGAAAAGTGTCGGTTGCCATCGTGGTATGTTTTCATGACCACAATATTTGTTTATACTTTTTTCTCGTTTACTTTCTGACTTATCACATAAATGCTAAAATGCTTTAAAATATTTTCCTCTTCCACATATATAAGTAAGGGAGCAGAAATAAGTGTTAATTTTCTATTTTCTGCCCAACTTCAAAGTCAGTGCGCGTTTAGTGATGGGATCTAACGCCGCGCTTTGTTTGATCAGAGCGGAAAATTCCCTCGAGTAGCGATCAAGGCGATCTCGCGATTATCGGGCATATCGTCCACTCACTATATTTCTTCTTTTTCACTGTAGTTCTTGGAAATTTATAAATTTTGTATAAGCAACAGCATCTATTATTTTCAGATTTATGGAAAGTGGAGCTAGCAAGCAAGCGTGACATATTACTGCTTAATGATAAAATGGCCGTGCGCCTAGAGATGTACAGCGAGGCGGCGCGCGAGGGCGCCATATCAGCGTTGCGGGCCGGCGCCAACACGTGCGCAGGCGCCGACGCTGTAGGCGACGCCATGCGCGGACTTACTGGCAACTTTAGAAAACTAGAAGTAGATTAAAGTTTAACTGGTTAAAAAATTGTTGTAAGATTTTTTTATTAAGCATGATTAGGAATAAGAAAGTTATGTAGTAAATATTGTTGTAGAAATATTTTTTAATATAAATACAAAATAAGGTATATCACAAGGCGACTGATGCAATTGTTTAATATAAATTTAGGTTTACTTCTGTAAGAAATCATGTGATATATAATACATTTAGTAATCTCTTTTTCATTTAATTGATTAAAATAATAATACATAAAGACTGTTTGTTTGAATGAAACCCATGATGCTGTCAAGTTATTTATTAAAATCTCGTTTACTACCTAACTGGCGGATTAGAAAATTTGTTCCCACCGCCTTACAAAACAAACTCCATCTCAATACCAACGTCGTAGCTTACAAATGTATGGCACTGGAAGTTTTGGCATTTCACAATACTGTTGAGGCACTAACTGAACAATGTGCGAGCGAACCACCATATTACCAACAACTAGTTCCATTACTTTACTAATGTGATCGTGGACAGTCTTAAGCATCCTGAGTACAAATAAGTTTAAGGCATAGTCCGGAACATTATCTTTTAGTATATGGTAGATACGTGGAGATCGACATGATTTGCTAATTAATAACAAGGCAATATCTAATATATGAGAAGGAACAAATGCGTTCAATAACACGGCGGATCGCTTGCGTTTAGGACATACGTAACGTAAAATCTTATTTTTTGGCATAATTAGGAACTTTTCACTTCAACACCAACATTAAAGTCCTAAATTTAAATGTTTTTTTTTTCAGAACACTTGATCGCACGCAATCACTCTGAATATTTACTTATACATTTATAAATATTAATTTGTCCAACTATAAAATGCGTACAAACTCTACAGAGAGGCATAAAATTTTAATTTAAAGATAAAAACCACTGCGTTGTAAATTATATCTATACAAATATTTCTGAATCTAGAACCTACGATCACTCATGTATTCACAAATTCTCCAATAAATTTTCATAATACACTAAGAAAGGCCATCTAGTTCTTTTTATCGGGAATCTCACTGTTCAACAATGGTGTATAGGCAAATCAAATTTTGTAATTATTATAAGTAATAAGTATTATTTACACGATTGCGTTCAAAATAAATTAAGTCGACTCGATGATTGATAATCTGTACTCATTTTTAAAAAGATAATTTAAAGCTTATGCTTCGAAACTTAATAAGAACGAACTATGAACTACGATTAAAATTTGGTGGAAAGTAGGGAACGGAGCGTCTTAACACTAGGTTATTTTCTTATATGAATGATTAATTCTTGAAATTGCCACGACAAACATAAAATACACGAGATAATAAATTTAAATAAGATGTTAGTTTATAGACATTGACAAATTGGAATATCATAAATAATAAGTATAACATTACATTGAAAATATAATCCTAGTTTGTGACAAATGAAATAGTCGAATATTTATTTTATTTTAAACGCCGGGTTATCTGATACTAAGTCTTTTGTAAAAGTAAAATTAATAACTTGGTATAATGAAAGCGAATATTACTTGGTTAGGTAAACAGGCAACCATTGCTTTTACGTATACTTCACTGTTAGTTTTTTAAAGCTACTTAAATTAATTTATTGTTTCCATATTTATAAACCTATATAAAATGTATGTGAATCCATTTTCCATCCATTTATGATAAGTAAAAATATTTAGATCAAAATTCATCTTTTTGAATGGTGAATTTTAAAGAGATACTCAACGCTGGCGCTAACAAATTATTATTTCAAAATACCCTACCAAAATTCACAATATTAAAAAGACATTTTGATCTACACATAAAATAACTCACTAGCGACATTATAAAAAAAGGCGATAAAATCATTGAAAAAAATTATAATAATCAAAACGCCCATTTTGCTTATATTATCAAAAACTTACAAAGTACAATAGAAATAAAATATATCTAACAATAATTAGACACTGCATAAATGTAACATTATATTAATTTAATATTAAAATACAATAATCGAAAACTTGTATTATAAGCGCAACGTGTCATAATGTATCAAAGGTTCGCGACACCCCGTTATATATATCCACTGATAAATATCAAGATTATTTTATTTGCTATCAATATTATTATTTGTTATTAAGTTCACTTTAGTGTTGTTTCTGATATAACTAAAAATATGTTACATTTTCTTGTGCATACTTTATTGGGAACGGACACCGAAATCCACACGCACATTGAGTATTATGCACAGGAATGTACAAGCGCGAGTTCGATTGGTGCCTATCTATCCAATCATCATAAGCTATTTATCGGACTATACGCGACTATAGATCAGGCGTGGGTTCGACTCCTGTTTTTTCAGACATTATAACACGTTGCGCCACTTATACAGAAAATGAAAATATGAACTGCATCGTACATACATACTATCTCATTTTAACCTAGTTATTTTTGGTGGGCTGCAAATTTATTTACATCTTTGGCACAATTGAGGGCGAATAACATATTATAATTATATTAGTTGGCATTTTTTTTATTATCATATTTGTAAACACTTTAGGTGAATTTGAATACGAAATGCACATACGAAATTGATACAACTCTGTATAATATGCAAAAAAAAATCTACAAGGAATTTGGCTTACAATAATTAAATTGAAGTTTTAATGGACTATTATATAAAATATTGATGAATATATAATTAGCTTTAACTATAAAAAAACTTGTTACAGATATATATTGTTATTTTATAAAGAATATCGTATAGTAATCGCATACGATTAACGTAATATAATGTTAGCTTAACAATTTTCTTCCAAGGAACTCGATATTAAGATTTTATATAATTTAGCCAATAAAATAATCATATTACAAAATTCTATTTTCTAAAATATAAAATAATCATTGCTAAAGTATCATGATTTAATTGATGACATGCAAAAATACCCAATATTAACAGGTTGTTTATAATTTATTAATAATGTAAGTACACTCCATGACTTAAAATTTTCTATCTTAAACAATATTTCAGAAATAACCATTAGTTTGTTAAAGTGATTTCTCCCTCCAAATTTTTTATAAACTTTCGCACAAGACCTGATTATCGATATTTTCATACTATAATAATATTCAGTTAGGTGTTAAAATGTATATGAAAGTTTAATATGAATAATGTTTTGGGACAGCCATTGTGGCGTCAAAGTTATATATTTTTTATCCTGTTTATTTATTTATTGTATTATTTTAATATTACTACTATGAATATTATAAATCACAGTAAACGACTGTTTGTATATATAAATAATGCGACTATATCACATATATGTATGCCGAATATGTAGGTGGTTTTTAGATTATTATCATTTATGATTTATAGAAACATATCGTAAATGAGTATCTAGAATTGTATTAACAAATTTATGTTTATACAATAGATAAAATCATGAATATTTTTTATCCAATTATAAAAGCTTTTTTTTTTATGTCTTTTACACTATCGACCCAAACGCAGCTTCGACCCCTTACATTTATATTTTAGCCAAATTATACAAAATCTTCACATAAATTGCAGCCTATGTTATTCTAATGTATTACTGTATAATGTCATCTAGATGCGTACAGTAGTTTTTGCGTGAATGTCGAACAGACATCCATCCTCACAAACTCTCACATTTATAATATTATAATAATATTTAATAGATTTTTTCCATTTTGGTTTGTTTTTTGTAATATCAGAATTATAGCGTAACTTCACAGCTAGCATATTTGGTGACTTTATAGTTACTTAGCAGGAAGGGCGTAGGGACGAAGTCCATACCGCGCCTGTGGGGCCGACGGTTCAACGTCATGCAGTTGTGATGACTGGCAAACGTTGCTGAAAACATCAACATTTTATTAATAATCAAAACATTAAATCAAATCAAAATTAAATCAGCTTCACGCTGTATGCCGCACACAGCAGGGTAGGCAGAGGGAACCTAGTGTTAAGATACTCCGTTCCCCACTTTCTGAAGAATTTTGGCGGCATTGCGTGTTGAGTGGCAGAGCTCAACACCGCGCTTTGCCTCGACACCAGAGCGAAGAAATGTTGATGGGAATGAATGTATTTCATCTCCTCGAGTAGGGATCGAACCCACAACCAGTCGGTTTTACAGTCACACTTGGTGCCCCTGCGCCACTACTGGCCTCTATTATTAATTACTTTTTAATAATCATTTGTCGTTAAAAAAAGGTTACACATTATTTTTGGGTTCTTGCTGTACCGTGTATAGCAGGGTGGGTAGACAGCTAAAACGACACGCTGTAAGATATTTTCTAATTATCTTGGTCTTCCTGGTGAGGAACAGGATGCACCAGTATGTTATAATTAGTTGATCCAGACATATATGCTCAAGCAAATAAGATGGCAAGACGTGGCATTTTGACACACGGTTAAGCAAAATTTTCCATTGGTTGGGCAGTGTCTGTCGTCTGCAGCATACACGATGGCAGAAGTAAATGTTTCAACATTAAATACAATTTTTTTCTATGACGTTAGGACTGGATTGACGTGGGCATATAAAATGTCCATGGACACAATGGCACACTACAGATTAATTCATAGACAGATAGATAAATAGAGGGTTGATAGACTTACATTGCCTGGGCGTCCTCGGCAGCGAGCAGGTGTCCGCGGGTCAGACCCAGTACTGGTTGCGCCTCAGCATGGGGTTCGCGGGCGCCACACCAGGCGCTCGGATCGGGTACGCCGACTCGCTTGCCTCGTAACTACTCCAGTCTTCAGCCTATTGAATAAATATTATGTTATTTATTTGTTTCTCTCAGTTACGGCATAGAAATATAACCAGTAATACACTAGGTAAATATTAAATGTGTATTTTATTTTTTTATTGCAATTATTTATTAATATTGTTAGACTAGATAATTTATTAATTTAATTTAAGTTCCAACGATAAAGATGACGAAGAAAATAATAGTTTTATGCGCTGTGCAGTTTCAGGTACGCGTTGTATATTAGGCATTCCGTCAGTTATATAAGAGTTTTATGCAGTAAAAACAAATATATATCTTACGTCAGTATGATCCTCAGCACCATAAGGATATCTCGAGTTGAGGTCAGGAACGCCATCAGCTAGCGGAGTCACCTTGCACGCCACACTGCCCGCCGACGGTAAGGGCGTACTGGTACCGGTGTGGACCGACTGCTCTGATGACACGTACCTGGTTGACAAGTTTACAAAACTAAAATATTTTGGAATTGAACAAATGACGTCAATCCTTTACAATAAGAAGTGTGCTCTAATTAATGTGTTATCGTGTCACAATCATTTTTAATTTAATTGGAATGTATTGTTGAAATTTTATTCTAAAAGCAATATTATTCTTTTTTCACGAACAACATTTAACATAAGAGTTACTAAGACCTGTTAAGTAATCTTTTTTTATTATATCTGCAAGGATATTCCAATTTCTTTTAAGGCTAAAATATCAAACCTTTTGATAGGTGGTGTAGCTTGAGAAGGAGACGGCATTAAGTGATCAGGCGGCCGAGGCAGCGGTATAGGAGCCACTGCACCCTGACTTTGCCCATGGATCTTGACCAAGGCGTTCTGGTCCCTCATCATGTATCGACGGCATTTGAGCAGACCAAATATAACTACGATTGCCAATACTACCCCGAGTAATGCCATCAATATCATCATGTAATACGATGAAGATTCGCCATTTGCCACCTTTAAAAATATAACACAAAATATATTTACTACAATCACTATATATCTGTTAATGTATTTTAATATATGCAATTATCTAAAGTACTTACCGGCACACCTTCATGGCTTTCAGGATCATTAGGTCCAGGCAAATTCTTCTTTTGCCGACTTCCTATCATAATTTTCAAATCTCCGGACGCCGGTTGAAATATAGTTGCTGCTAATAAGAATTTAAGACTATCTTCCAGTTCATTCAAGTCACTCAATTTCTTTTTCGCTACGAAGTAAATGACGCCAGCCTTAATATCTTCGTGGGTAAAATATGCTACTTCCCTTTCTCTTGCACTAGTTTTTTCTCCTGAACTTCGAATGATCTTCTTGATAGTTCCATATTTTGGTTTCTTTATGATCGTATAAACTGGATCACTGGCAGTTAGCTTAGCCAGTTCAGTAGCATCTAAGTTACTGAGAGTTAGTTTAGCCTTATCATCTTCTATCTTTAAATTACCCAACGACATTAACGGTTGCACAATTACATTTATTGTAAAAGGTAAAGTTGTATTACTATTGTGTACATAAGCTACAAGATCAAAACTGTCGTTAGCGACTGTCATATCATTTTGCATATAAATAACAACTTTATCCATTAGATCTTTATGAGAGAAGTATGTTACCGGGTTGCGTCCCAAGTAAATCATTCCGTGGACAGGCTGCCTTGTGATATTATACCAAACTTTGGATTTCTTTGCGTTTGTTTCTATATGTATCTGGTCAATGGTAACTGAAGCTACGTTAGAACCTTGCTGCAAGTATATCGGATGGAGCGACGTCGCGTTCAATATGACTGGAATCACATCTATCGTGAACACTGTGTAGGTTGGTTTAAACTGACCATCCCACACTCTAAAATAGAAAGTAGCCGTTTGTAACAATCCAGAATGTTCGTATACAATTTTTCCGTTGTTTATATCCTCTTGTGTAAATTTATTTATAGACTGCGCTTCGTCTATTGTTTGGTTTTTGTCAAACATCACTAACCGACCTTGCGTCGGCCCACTAATAATGTCGTATAAAATACCAGATGGTCCCGTATCAGCGTCTTCAGTTGATAAATCATTCTTAGTTAACGTATAATTTTCACCTTGAACAACTTGTATTTGAGGGGAATCAGTGAGCAACCGAAAAGGCTGATCGTTGACAGGAATAATATTTATGGGTATAGTAACATTGCATAATAGTACATAGTCTGGTAGCAAATATAAAGCCATATCTATTTTATCTTGCATTGTATCCGAATCATCGTGTTCATATGTGACCACACCGCCTTCGAGCTGCGCCTGCGTCAGCGACGACAGGTATGGTTTCAGTTGACCATGAGTTGGACTCGACCACTGTGCCTCTATTTGTGGCTGTCTGACTCCAGCTTGAGACTCAAGGTACGTTATGACATTCGTCACGTTCACCCGTAACGGCACCTTGTCACCTTCTTGAACTTTGATTTGTGGTATATAAACGTACTTAGAGAGACCGCCGGAGGAAACCGATATGTCTACATTAAACATTTGATCACCTATTGGCTTAGCCAGAGCTGCTTCTACCGTAAATATAAACGAGTCGTTAGTGTAGAGATCTGAGAATGGGTGCGTATGTTCGTAATATACCAAAGTTTCGTTGACATCTTGCTGGGTGAATTGTTTTATAGATCTGTGATGGTTTTCACCATTAAGCATTATTAATCTACCCAAGGTAGGTGCTCTGTCAACTTTGTATATTATATTCCTAGAAGGATCAGAGCATTTGGACATTAGTAAATAGTTGTTTAGAGGCTCCCTCATCAGAGGGAAAACACGTAATGTTTGTTTTCTAATCAATTTTAATGACACCGATTTTGTTGTTATGAGGAACGTTATTTTGGACAGCTCGTGAAGTCCATCTGTAACATTAAATATCATCTTGCCCTTTGAACCGTCTGAAAAAAAAATATTATCAATTAAACGACGCAATAGCTTTTTTTTTTAGAGAAAATGTATATCGAAAAGACAGTAGCAACTTACTTTTGTGGACAAAAATTACTTGTCTGTTATCAATATCGGCTTGTGTGAAGTGATCGACGGGATTCTCTAGATCTCCTTTTATAGCAATGTAGCCAGAAACAATGTCAACCACTCTTATTGTTACATTCTTAAGTGGTGTATCAATGTCGTTGACGTCTGTAAAATGTTTGTCTTTTTAAAAATAAAATAATTTTACTTTTAATTGCAATATCTTTTACTTATGTTAAGTACAATAATGTTATAATAAAAAAAAATATTATAATATATTAAAAATATTTTTTTGCTCTAATAATATAGTTTCTTTTTAAAAAAACACGTATATATAACACTTACACAATTCATTCCTAGTAAATGTGAACGTCCCGCCTTCCCAAACACAGAGACCAGTGTTAGCAGCTACTATTGGTGGTTCATCATTCACTGGCATTATGTTAATTCTCACAAAGAATGATTCACTTTCTTTTCCTCCTTCAGTAATTGCTACTAGCTTTATGGAGTCTGAAGATTCTTCAGAGCCGTCGTTAACGTACTAAAAATAGTATATATCGATCTTAAAAACAAATATTTTTGAAAAATATTCATATGAAAAAGAATTCTCACTTGTTATATAAAAAGATCAAACACTTTGCAAAATAATAGAACTCCTATATACATGCAACGTAAAAAAATATTAAAAGGGATGCCACGTACCAATATATTACCGGTGTTAAGCTTCAGTATGGGTAGCAATGATAATTCTTGATCACCCATCATAATTTTGCCATATTTCGGTTTTTGTATTATTTTGTATGATATCACTTTACCTCTGTAATAGTCAGTAACAATTCTAAATAAATCCTGTTTCACACTCACAGATTCTCCTTCTATGACTGTTAAATTAGACGCTGTTACATAAAAACGTTCAGGTATTATTATCACGATCAATTCGACATCGCGGAGCCACACTATTCCGTTAGTGACGTCCATTTTTATTTTATCCCTAGTACGATTTACTCCAGACTGCACGTATACAAGCCGATTAGAGTTAATAATCGATTGGTCAAACATTTTTGTATGTATTGGTTCTTCATTGTAGTTTTCCATCTCAATTGTACCTGGGGTAGATGATATTTCCAGCCAGCCATGGTAAGGCCCTTCTGTTACTTGATAGACAATGTTAGAAGGCTCAATTTGAATATGCATTACCTAAAAGAATAAAAATATAATGATTCGACGACGAATGTAGTACCATAAATATTACTATAGTCTAAAGACAATAATATTTTTTAATGCTAGCATATTTTTATATAGTATCGCCGCACACAAACGTACTTACGCCGCGTCACTAACACCCCGTACTTGTATTAAACTTTATATAATTGAAGGTTAATACATACTTCTAATATGTCCTTAGTTATATTGACGCTGGTTGACTCTTCTACTATAAGCGGCTTGTTAGTAGTAATTTTAAGAGGTTCCCAGTAGCTCGATGGGAAAATTTTAATAGGGTAAACACCTTCTCCCCATGCCTCTAAACACATCACTTTAAATCTAAAACAAAATTTTGTTTGGAATTTTTAAGAAATATAAATTTCTTAAAATTTTTGTATCAAGTCAATTTGGTTTGATATGAATAGAATATATTGTTAGATAATAAAAATAAAAATGGACAAATTTGCAATCTAAAAATATTTTTTATAATGAATACAATGTCATAACAGTATTTGAATTTTCAATACAAAGCTGCTAAAAAATACATTAAAATACCTAAACATATCTGTAGGTGTCTTCGGTTCGCGATGTCTGTAAGAAACTCTTGCGGCGACAATATCGAGTTGTGTAAAACTAATAGCCCCTTGTCCTTCGCCAACTTCTATGGATCCATGTTTCGGTTCTTGTGTTATTTCATAACGGATGTCTTCCTCTAGGCAGTTCATGTTTGTGTCCACCTTTATAACAGAAGAAAAAAAAAAAAAATATTCAATAAACCACATTTCTTTAAATATATAAACATTAAGTGTGATGTATAAGGAAGTTTTCTTTATGCATTTGAATTTAACATGAAACAATAATCTAGCACAAAACAAATACGTACTTGCATATCTCTAGTGGTAATAACAACAGCCTTGCCATTTTCGACTATAGAACCATTTGTAGGGTACATCCTTATGAATGGAGGTGACGCTTGAATTTCCAAATTACCATTGACATCAAACAATCCATCTGAAATCCAAAATGACATTTTCCCATACTCCTTGCCTTGGTGTTTAAACAAGACAAGGTTTTTGTTTATGTCGTCTTGCGTGAACTGAGCTATTTGTTCCGACGGATTATCCGCGCGGAAAATACCTCCATTGGGCGGGTCTTTGGTAAATCTTTGAACAGTATATATAATATCTGAGGGCTTTGTATCTAAGTCAGCATCAGTGTAGCTCAAATCTCTAGACGTTATAAGTCTGGCTCCTCCGTGCACTATGTGGAAGACCTTCTCATTGGCACGTACCGGACTGTTATCATTTTTAAGTATTATGTCAATGTGGAACACACCAACATATTGAAAATCTTCGGGTTCCGGACTGAGAGCCATGAAATGAAAAGAGTCGTGCCTACTCTCTGAGTCGTCGTGCGAATAGTATACTCTGTCAGAATTTAGCTCTTGCAGTGTAAAATAAGTAGTGTTATCTCTTAAAATCTTCAAGTTATCTGTTATAACTTCTATTTTTCCATGTTTCGGTAAATGTGTTATGTTAAACACTAAATTAGTAACGACATCTGTTCTGAAATTGAGATGGGTTGCCGGTATTGCCATTCGAGAACCTTCTATAACTTGAAGTCGTTCTAAAGTAGTGTGCACTCTTCCAGACAAATGGTCGGAGGTGGAAGTGCCGGGAACATGTCTGATAGTCATAACTCCAGTAATATTTTCACATTCCGTAGCTCCCACTACGAATGTAAATTCATCTTGTATGTGAGAATAGGCTCGTCGGTGCAGCCTGTACCATAGAAGGTCCGCATCGATGTCTTGCTGTGTAAAAGAACTGTGCACTTGTAAGTGATGTTTCCCTGACGACAAGTGGAGAATGCCATACTTTGGTGGCTTCAAAATAGTATAAATAATTCTGTCACCAGGTAAAGAGATTGGTTTCGTTTTGAATTTAAGATGTAGGGACGATATGAACGCCTCCCTCGTGTTATTTAATACTAACTCCTCGTTCGTAGATTGGTATAATTCGAGTTTTATAAACGTAAGTCGAAAATCGTATAACGTGTTCGTTCGCACTGTACCCACGGATGCTTTGAACTGATGACAAAAAATATATTAGACAAGGTTCTAATAGTACATAGTTTTATTAGCACTTTCTTACTGGCTTCTTACCTTAAACTCATCGTGGGTAGGATTACCAAGGATGTGCATGTATCTTACACGGCCAAAGTTAATCATCTCGCTGGTAAATGAATCGACTGTCTGCCATGTACTATCTAACACTCTGAGACGCTCCACCACACCAAATTGTGGAGGTTTCACTATGTCATATCTGTAAATATAAAAATTGATTTTAGTAGATTTTTTTTCAGCTTCGCAGTGTATCCCAATCACAACAGTAAGCAGAGGGAGCCTAGTGTTAGGACACTCCGTTCCCTACTTTAAGCTGAAGTTTTCGAGTCATTGCGTGTTGAGTGTCAGCACTGAACGCTAGGCTTTTGTCTTTGGCTTTGAAGATGAAAATATTAATAAATAATAGTTCATTCCCTCTAGTGTGGATAGCATCCTCAACCGTCGCGTTAATCATACCCTTGTGCCCCTGCGCCACGACGCCCTCAGAGATATTTATAAAACCGATTTTATCAATAATTTTTTTCAACAATATTTATTTTGTGAAATCAATGCAAAATAATGTTTTATTAATGAACAATATTTTACAATAATTAAAAGTTATATTCTAGCTTCTAAACAATTTCATAAATACTATTATCATTATAACTTACTTGACATGCACGTTAGTTTCATCTGCGTTCGTAGTAAACGTCAGGTTATCACAAGTGATGACGGCGTACGAGTTATGAACCAGGAACAGACCGGTATTGTTCACTAGACGGACCTGCAGCGGCACTATTGATACGCGAAGAACGCCCGGTCCACTCGTTTCTATGCCGTCTGAAACCTTAGGACAAATAAATATTTAAGTATACAATTTTCTTTAATATTTGTGTCCCATATATAGCAGGAACGTATAACGGAGTGTGTTAACACTCCGTTAACCATTTTCCGTCCAATTTTCGAGACATTGCCTATTGAGTGGCGCAATTACATTGTTTGTCTTTTCGCCTAAAAATGAGTATTTTCACAATGAAAATAATGTATTATCCCTTGAGTGAGAATCGTATCCACAACTAATAGTTTTTTCTGATTCATCTTCCAGGTACAGACACCGATTAGTTACGATTTAAATATAAGTAAGTAGACACAGATGTAAGTAATGTAACTTATACACCAAAATAACACATAGGCTACAATTAATGTAAAGATTTTGTATAATTTGGCTTTAATATAACAATAAGTTTAAACAAGCTAAGCCTCACGTAAAATGCTAGTTATAAATAACACCCCTAGTCTGTACGATTTCTGCCCACGATGATCACGTCATAATGGGCACGACCTAATATTTACATTTCATATTTATGCTTTCTCTGAATATCTTGAATAGGCAGAGAGCACATTTCATTTTCTACAAATGTATAAAGAAAATGTGCGATAGATTAGAATCAAGCCCACTAATGTCTTACCACATAAAAAGAATTAAAGATATTTGAAATATATATAAGAATTCCTTCAAATAAGAATAATTTATAGTCTTATACATCTGTAGTCCAGATGGTGTTACGGCCTATATAAATATTATTAGTACATAAATTGTACTAACAACCTTGAGTTTAAGACTGTCTATCTGACTATATACGCGGCGGTTATGGATTCAATTTCTGTTTAGACGGAATGGATTATATTAAATTCCCCTCTCTAGTAACAAAATAAAGCGCGGCGTTGAGTTCCTTCACTCAACACACAACGCCTTTAAAATTGAATGTTTAATGTGGGACAGAGTGTTTTAGGGAACCTAACGTAGGTTTCCTTTGTCGTTTGGTGGTCAAGCTAAAAAAGAAAAAATAAATAGTGTTTACTTGTAGCGTGAGGCGAAGCGAAGTCTTATTAAGTTGTTTATCCCCAGTGCCGTGCACGTACGATATCACGCCGGAGTCGATGTCTTGCTGCGTGAACGAGTCCACTGGCTGACCAGACATTTCGATATGGCCACTAATAAAAATTAAGTAAGTAAGTTTATTATAAACAAAGAAACAATAAAATAAATTATTTATTTATAAACATAGATTAATAAATAAAAATTAATAACAAATATTTTTCCAAATTAATAACATTTATATACATAGCATAACATATTGCAGAAAAATTGTAATTGAACCAATCGCTTTGATTAAGGTATAGAAATAGCTATGCATCATAATACAGTAGGAAATAAAATATTAAATTCGCTTTTTCGATACACTGTCAATTTATGAACGATATTATAAGATGCCACGAAATTATAATACAAGATATACAATACCTGTTAGCTTCATTCTTTCCATGCAACACAGTATAAAGTAGATCTTCCGGAGGAGTGTCTGGATCCTCAGCTTTCAATACTTCGGATGTAATAGCTTTCCTTGTTCCCTTTAATGAATAATTTATCTTTTGTCAAAGTTGTTATATTGATATGTTGTGTTTTTTGGCATTTTGATTCTTCATATACTGTATGTAGTTACTCTCGTTTCTCATATATTATTTATAATATTAAGTAAATTGTTATTATTTTTATTCTGTTTTTGTTGATGTTATGTATATTTGAGCTAATTATTATAAATATTAAATATACAGGATCACAAGCAACGTCCCGATCAAATAAGAGTCTGCTTATTTTTAATGCAAACAATTAGGTCAAAAGTCCAGTTTAACATTTGCAAAAATTCTAAAAATGTACATATTTCGTAAACAAAATTAAACACGAAAAAAAAAGGGAAAGTGAAAAGAAAAGAAGACTAGAAAGTATTAGGTAAAAATAAAAAATCTTAGTTGAGTACATAAAAATTAAATGTTTCTACAGATATCTTCTTAGTTGTTGTATTATAAGGAGTGGCGTCAGACCCACATCGACCCAGCCCCGTTCCAGTACTAAGTTTAGTCTAGTACTTGATCGACACTGGAATAATGTGAATAGACATATCACGTAGAGTTGTTTCTTTACTACTCTGCCCTTCTTCTTATTATGTTTTAAGAATAATATAACCATATTATTTACATTTATTTTTTTATGAACTGGACTTTTGAACATTATCTAATTCCTCTTTTCTTACAGCTAGATGCTCAATTGTATATAAAACATCCTATCGATAATATCAACTTAGCAATTAAATATTCAATCATAAATTGTATATTAATTTCAATGGGTATTTAACAAAATTAATTTATATTCTTTGTTATATCGGTAGTTAATAAATACAATAAAAATTAGATGTATCATAAAATGAAGCACAATTTTATTATTAATTCTAGTTCTAATGGGTAACTTCATGCACGCATGCAACAGTTCACGCAATTGACGTTCAGACTCATAGATATGCGGTTAGTGTTATGAATAAACAGATCTATCTGCCTTTTCTGAATTAAGTTTAGTATTAGATAAAACATTGTTTTCTTTACTTTTCATATTTTAACAATTAATTTTCACTGTTCTTATTGTTTTTCTAAAATATCAATATTGTACCTATTATAGAATAAACACTAAGAGTTTGGTACTTTTTTTTAATTCATAATTACAAAAATCGTCATTTTTTTCTCCTAATTAAATGTCATTCATGTTTATATAGAATTAATTATTATTAATAATACTATGCTAAGTTATACTCACTCAATTTAATGTCTACTTCAGATTATTTGTGGTTCGTGCCAAACAAAACATGCAACTACTCAAAAGCAACTCAAAAAAATTAATTGAAGCAGACGGTAATATTCTGAAATCAAATTAAAATATAAACATAAGTTAAAATTAAACAACTAAAACATTAATATCGTATTATCATGCTTTCTAACAAGAGACAATAATTTAGCTTTTTTTTAATATGGAAGAATAAGTCAATTAGATTTTTAATATAAGAGATATATATAATGAGAGAACATTATAAATGGCATGTTTGTGCAATAGTTATAAGATAATTAGAAATAAGTTATAGGTTTATTACAGAAAGGTATAGTGTAATAACAAATTAATAATATTTTTGTATTAGTTAAAAGGAAATTATTACAAATTTGTTTTAATCAGAGAATGATTTTAGTATCATTTGTCATAAAAGGAATTGATTTCTTCCACCAGACATTTTTGTATATGAATTTACTACTAAATAAATTACCTATAATCATGAAGAATATATAAATTATATTTAAAAAAAATCGTAGATCAGTAACATACAAACCTGGGTAAGTCTTAATACTTTGCCAGGAAGTAGATTAAGCACAGGCGGGTCATTAACCGGTGTCACATTGACATGGAGAACGAAGGAGTTACGACCCTGTAGATAACTTGGCAAAGTGAATTTAGTTTCGGGTATTAATTCCATTTCGAGAACTATTGCATCTTGGTGGTTTTCGGATCCATCGTGTACGTAGCGGACCTGCACAATTTAAATATTTAAGTTTTAATATGTTGTTGTAAGCTCCTAATGTTATAAAGCATTTGTTCTTGTTATTACAATGTTTTGTGTATTTAGTTGAACATATTACGCCCAGTAACTACTGGGTAGTATTACAAGTAACATTTTTGTGTTGGATACTGGCTAGTCCATTTATAGAATAAACATGTTACATGCCATATCACATCATGTTAATACTACATTCAGTATACGACGGGCGTTCAATATATTATCGGTATAGACATGAAAAGTTACATAAATTAACCAAAAAAATATTTTTATTTTTCAGTCTCGCCTCCCATAATGTCTCCCATTTGTTACTTCGTGATACTAACTCGTCAATTCCCTGTAAAAAATATCTTTCGTGGTTGCCTGAAAAATGTATATTTGTCAAGTCTGGACTATAGGGTTGAGCTCTTTACATCCACAATCGCGAACAGCAGCCTTGGAAACACACACCGTATGAACCGGGGCGTTGTCGTGGAGAAGCAAAACACTGGCGGACAATGTATCCTATCTTCTTTCTATAATAATAAAAGAAACCTTAATATCACAAAGTTCCATGAGCAAATGTCCTTTTGCAGCAGATGAAGTGACTTTAAATTTCTTTGGCGGGTCTTCACCATTTTTGTGCAATTGCATGGACTCTTGGTTACTTTAGAATCATAATGATGAACTCATATTTCATCTCCAGAACAATTCTTTAAAAAATATTCGAAGGATTTTCACCCTGCGGTGAAAGCTCCAAAAACTCCCTACAACACTTAACTAGCCTATGTTTCTATGGTGCTGTGAGCATTCGCGGGACTGACTTTGCACTGACTTTTAAAATGTGAAGGCCACCATGATGAACAGTTTGTATGATATCAATAGAAAGACGTCTCCATTATTATTTTAACCTTCAACATTTTCATCCGTAGAGGCAGCAACCGGATCGACAGTGCGAGGGTCGTTTTCAATACACTCTCTGTCCCTATTGAATTCACTTGACTACTTTTGAACAGTAAACAATGAAGGTGCAGATTCTTGATAAAAAGCCATCCATCTATATCATAACGTAGTTTTTGTTTTTATTTCTTCTTTGTCTAATAATGAATTTAATAACAGCGGGGTGCTACTTTTTTTTCAGCACTGACGCGTCAGTCCTTCCACTTGTCGATAACGAAGGATAACTAACAAATTAATAATTAGATTTTTTTTTAATTTGATATTTTTTTTTTAAATACAACCGACCGAGAATACATCGATCGCCCATCGTATGTTGAGTATCTCTGTATATACACTAGTCTACGTAAAAGAGTTATATAAGATTTATAAATTAAGCCCAGGAATTTGTCCCTACAAAACACATTTGTAAAAGTAATATTAAAAGTTTTAGAAACCTTATCTCTTGACAAATCCATGAGAGTAAAAAACTGTTTAGATTTCTCTCCCTCGACAAAGTTATACTGAGGTAAATTTCTTTGTAAGGTCAAGTCTACAGCTATGCGACCATGCTGAGGTGACTGGGCCACATGCAGTAGAACTCCGGAGGGTCTCACGCCATATTTATGATGGTCTAAGATCACATCAATATTCTGTGTAGTAATAACCGCAACTCCACCTTCTTGTACTGTTAATGGATATAATGCTACTAGTTCTAGTTCACTGCTCAATTTAGAGAAGACCTAAAAATACAAAATAACTTGTATTATTATTTTAATTTTTCAACTTCACACAGTATAAAGCAGGATGGACAGAAGGAATCTAGGTTTCACTGTGAAGTAACTTCATTCCTCACCTTCCACTAATCTATTGACATTATATATTTCGTGGCGGAACTCAACATTGCACTTAGTCGTCTTACTAGAATGATATGAATATAATGCAGACGGGAATCGATTGTCCAAAGGGAATTCGTATCTACAACCGTCGCGTTTACTGATGGTTACTTTGTAACTAATGTTTTCAAGAGCACAAGCAAGCTTTTCAATCATACCTTATATTTCTCTGCATAATCTGGGTTTATACACAGATCATTATCACATTTACAAGTAAAATGATCAACGCCGTGCTGTTCACAGGTCGCCCGCGGCACGCACGGTGGACTGGGCCCCGCATGGCATGGGTACCACCACACGCATCTAGGACTAATACCGTAGGACACCACGGCGTTAGGTAGCCCATAAAGTTTGTCGTCTACTTCAATAGGTTTGATACAACCCTGAAATCCAACATAGTATATAAATAAATAAATCAGCTTCACGCGGTATCCCGCACACAGCAGTGTAGGCATAGGGGGCATAGTGTTTAAGACACTTCGTTCCACACTTTCATCCGAATTATGGAGGCATTGCGGGTTGAGTGGCGGAACTAACCGCCGTGTTTTGCCTCGATACTTCGAAGATCGAACCCACAACCAGTCGCGTTTACAGTCACACATTTGTGACCCTGCGCCACAACTTGCCTCTGATATAACATAGTATATGTTGAACAGAAGGTTGAAGGGAACCAAGTGTTAAGGTATTCCGCTCCCGACTTTTCGTCAAAATTTGAGACATTATGACGGAACTCATCTCAGAGCAAGGACATGAAAATATGTAATTAATTTCCCGAGTGGAAATCAAACCCACAACCTTTGCAGCTAACATATAAATATGCCATGGTATGTTCATGTGATTCATTAAATTGAAATATTGATGAATAAACTAAAAACACTAATGAAGGATTATTTTACCATAATACTAGAATCAGCCGCTTTTATGCCTTTAGCAAAGGCTCGCTGCCTTTTCTCAATTTCAATACCTCCTAGATAGAATGAGTCGGATAAATCTAAGTATCTGGTACCACCACTTTCTATTTGTGTACTCATTGCTATGTTGTCTATTGAAAGCTGTAATGCAACAAATGAAAGTATATTTAATAAAATGTATGCAAATTTAAGTTAAATGTTTTAGTAACACAATGCAAAAACTACAAAATATTATTGATGTTGTGGTTATTTATAATAAAGACCATCAAAACAAACATGTAATATTACATATTTATCTTCATTGACGTTAATTTCGAGGTATTTTAGGATAGGTTTTACTTTGAATAATATCAATAGTATAATATAGTCATATTATTTTGTATAGTATTAAAATTAAATTTTGCAATTTATTTTTAGCATTTGTTCCTACAATAGACATAGAGCATATAAGATTTTTTGATAATTTATATATGATGTTATACATTTATCACTGCAGAAGGAAATATAAATGAAAATTCGCCTTTTGCATTTTGAACCATAACATTGATATGCATCTTAAGCCTCATGAGTTTTAAAAATCTTGGTCCTCAAAACTTGGTTATAATATAAAAAAAATATATTGATACTTTTTTGTTTCACACATACATGTAGCTTTGTAGGCAAAAAGAGTAGAGAGAGTTTATAGGAAAACATCAATCTAAGTTAAGGTCATTTTAGAGATATTTATTTGACCATACAAGGAAATTGATGTACCGCTGCTTGTACCGCTAATATCATATCATAAATAAAATTGAATTGCACACATTTATGCTTATATTTGTTTTTCAGAATTTTTAAAACAGCTCCAAAAAATACACTGAAAGAAGACACACTGAAGATTTGCTAAGGTTATGCACGATATAATATAATGTTATACTAATACTGCACCAGACAGTTAAATGTTACAACTTTTGACTCGACCTTATTACATGCTTCGATAGGAATAAGGCCAATAATTATGTGACTGCTTAATGGATCAGTAACATTATGTGAATTTGGGCTCACAAATTTAGTTACAATAAACAAACAAAAAAAGTTTTGCTTAAAATAATTGGATTTAATTTTTTTATAGGTTGAAAACTTAGAACATTTTGATCATATTTTGGGTATATTACTAAAATGTTTAAATAAAATAATGGTACCAATCTAATATACTCTCATAGAGAATCAAAATCTAAAGATTGGGACGGTAAAAGAAATAATTAATAATTTTATAACAGAACAAAAAAATCGCCAAGATACAAACCAACTGCAATTAAATAAAACATACCGTTAAAAACTTTATAAATTCGCAAAGCATAATAAGTTGAATTTGTTGAGTGAGAACTGTGTAATAAAATTTTTCGCATATTAGCTATAAAAACCATTTTTTTAATTTTTATTAAATTAGGACCTCTATAGAATTTATTTTACAAATATTCTAAAGTTATATATATTACATTCGCAACTGTAATCGAATTTAGTTAACAATATACATAGCACAATTATATATTTTTTATATTTATAAGCTTACCTCGATTAAAGATGGATTGAATAGTAAATGTATTTTGTGCCATTGTCCGTCATTCACTATTTCGGTATGTACAATCTGTCCCCTCGCCATTTTGACCCTTACAATCCCTTCTAATATCTCCACAGCCAAAAAATCAGATCCACGACCACCACCGGGATTATAAAGTATAACAGCATTTGGAGTAATTGTCTTAAATTCTATTTGCCACCTGCGTAATATTTTTTTTTATAGTAGTTGCACTTATTCTCTTTAAAAAATACATAAATTTATATAAATAGCAAAGAAAATATAAGTTTACCTTCCTCCCGCTCTTGAATTGATTCTAGGTAAGACTAAGTAAGCACCTTCATCAATAAAACTTATATCGGAATTAATATCGGCATCGAATTCGGGCGCACAATTCCATGTAACCCCTTCAACGTGGACCGAGCCAGTGCGACTACGTGCCTTTTCTATTATTTTTACACCATTATAGTATACCTGAAAGTTACTTATAAGGTTTACATATATGAAGCAGATATTTTATTAATAGTAAATGATACAGTAAACAAATCTACAACTTACGTCTTCCATACAACCGCGGAAATTCTCCATGTGTCCGAGGAAAAGCTCCGAAAAATCCCCTTGCCCCCCCAGAAATATACCGAAATGTATGTTCAGTTCAAAGAAACGCCCCGGTAGCCTTTTCTTTACAACATTGTCGTCAACCTAAAAATATACAGCCAAAGTCAATGATGTAACAGAAGTTGACGAAAAATGACTCACATACACTTCAATAACAGTATTTATAATCTACATAATATACAGTATGACTGTTTTAGATGCGTAGGAAATAGGACATCACAATATAAGGTAATCCCATTTTCCATGTATATTACTAACTTACTGCTGTATCGTGAGGATGCATATTGCATGGAAACTCGGAACTTGGTGCTAAGACACTCCATTCCCCATTTTCGTTGAATTCTTGGTATATTGCGTATCGAGTGCCGAGCTTCGCCTCGATACCAGAACGAAGAAATGATAATATTAAATATTTCTCTTTCTCGATTGGGAATTGAACCCACAGCCTGTTGCGTTTACAGTCACACGCTCCTGCGCCTCGACTGGCCATAATTAAATACATATAATCAATTATTAAATTCATAAAAAAATGTTGTTTATGTATTTTTAAATGTGTATGTAATGGAAAACTATCTTTATTAGTAGTTCAAAACAGCAATAAAAGAAATATGCATTTTTCACTTTCAATACTTTACCTAGGGGGGCGTACAATACATTATTAATCATTAAGCCTTTGCCACTAATATTTTACCTTAAACATGTGAATTTAATATTATATAAAACTAATATTTTTTTAATACAATCTTCTTCTTCTTGATCTAATATATATATTTAGCCAAGTTTTAAGGTAAATTCTTGGTCTCATATTGATTTAATGATTTAGTAATGTAAAGTATTGTATATTTTAATTTTCAGTAAATTAGTAAAGTTACTACAATTTAGTTTATAAGAATATATACAATGAAGTTGTAGTTATTCGAAAAGTTGAACTTTGATGTCCTTTATAATGTAAGCTTGTATAGAATAAATAAACACTATCTTTGAAATGTCACAGTGACACTCAAGATATACTGGAAAGTGTCACTGTTACATCTATCAGGTATTGAGAGGTGCAACTTAATGCCGCTTTTTGCACTATTAACAGAGTGAGGGAGTGAAAATATTAAATATTGCATCTCCCAAGTGGTATTCAAACCCACAATCAATGCATTTACAGTCACACAATTGTCAATACAAACATAAATTAACATAATATATAAAAAATGTATAGGCCACTTTACAAATTGAGAATATTATACTTTGCTAAATAATATCATTAATATACAATCATTGCAAGACAAATTAAATACATATTTTATTTGGATTTATAGCACTTGAGAAAAAAATTATATATTATCTATATTGTTATTATTGATATATAGTTATTTTACAAAACCAATACACAGTTTATTCAAAGCATAATGCTGTAATTGGTGGTAATAAAAAAATATACCAATCAGAATGTTTGTTCTTAACAAAAAAAATATTATTTCACTTTATAGTAATCTTATGATTATATAATAAATACCTTCATAGTGAGATTGGCTTCTCGTCTAATGATGCTGACATGGTGCCATTGGGTATCATTTAGGAAGTCCCCTTTTACTGATGATAATTCACTTTCACCAGCCCCAAGGTTTATGTGCAATTTAAGCCTACCACCTTCTAAGCGAATCTAAGACATGAAGTTTTGTTATATTAATTTTTAGTACCTAATGTATTGTAATTATTTAAACATAGTATGATTCGCTACAATCACTCACCATGCAATAGTCAGTTTTTCCTGCGGCTAATAATAAAAGGGCGTCAGATAAATGCGTTCGAAACCTAAAGCTTATGTCAGTTACTCCTTTGGCTTCCTGAAGTGGGTATGAAATGTAACTTGCACCATAGAAGGAGGCTAAAAATGGCCAAAAGCTTTAAATATTGTTCCTTTTAATAATATATAAAAGATCATACAAATCGAAAATAATGGATTCCTACAATTTTTATATTTACCTTTATCATATGCTAGTCCAAATGAAACAAGACACAATATAAACAAAAGTTCCATGATTGAAATGTTTCACTATTCCCACAAAATGTACTATTTATATAAAATATTATTATAATCAAAGAAAAAATAAAGAAGTTTTAAATTTTATTTTCCCGATTCTACTACAAAATATAAGTTCAGACATATTCAACACCAACAACGAATGCAGGTGTGGCGTCAACTATAAGAAAAAATAACTGTAGTTATAATCAAAGTACATCATTGTTTATTAACATTTCATCATAATGAATTATGTGTATATATTCTCAAACATTTTAATAACTTAAGGTTCTGATATTACTAAGAAATTGCACTATAAGATTCACCGTCCAATCCTTGTTTCTTACGTCAATAATATTAACATGGCCGCAAGTTGCAACCAACAATTTGACGGACACAGACTATACATGTTCGATTTGATCAGATACTTGTGTGGATCGTTTCGTTACAAATTAATTAAATACGATCTATCCAATTTTTGTATCGATATAATAGGTTTCAGTTTTTTTAGTGGATCGATACATCTATCACGAGAATCGGATCAAAAAATCGAATCAATTTATAAGTAGAAAATATCAGTATATATCAATACTAGCGGACCCGGACGCGGCTTCGCCCGCTTGAACTATACGAATGCTTATTAGATATATTTATGAAATTGTTTTTGAAAATATCTAATTTGAATGAAAAAAAATATAAGTAAACGTAATCATATTAAAATATTTATAAAAAAAAATTAAACAAAACCAGCTACATTATTAATATCA
>DWMY01000296.1:0-30540 GCA_018249775.1 Heliconius hecalesia formosus
TATATGCCAATGCTTACGTAAGCAATGGGGGAGGGGGTAAGAGGATTGCTTATTTTTGATGACATAGGGGAGGGAGGGGTCAATAATTGCCAAAAAACTGCTTACGTAATACTTGAACGGCCCCTTATTAGTCATAATAATATATTTTTAAGAATTTGTTAATAAACTTTGGAATTTATCAATAACATCAATCACACATACCATACAATAAAATATAAATAAATCAATGTATTGTATGTATAATATTTCAAATATATACATATATTCTACCGTTTTCCATTGTTTAAATATATCAGTAACCTATTAGTATTATTATTATAATTTAACAATTGTATTTGGCAATTTTATATTTGGTTAAATATTAAGACCTGATAATTTGTTTTTATATGAAAAATTATTTGTAGTTTTTTTAAAGCTTAATTGTGATGTTTTATAGATACAGATTACCATTCGAACCATATACAACATAACACTTAATAAAAAAAAAGTAAAAAAAACTTTATGTACAAAATGAGTCAAATCATTCTCACTCATTTAGCATCAAAATCCTAAGCAGTCAGTATTAATAATCATCATTAACTATGTCATATAGGTATTTATTAAGAAAAGAGAAATTTAAAAAAATCATACCCATAAAATTTACTTTGGCAACCAATGGACCACTAGATGACACTGCAGCATGAACCAAATGTGGATATTTGAGTCTCAGCCATGCAGCTAAAGAGCCAGGGTATGAACCTCCAAAGGCTACCCATTTAACCTCTCTATTAAACTTGTATTTATCATTCATTGCATTTATGAAATAAGCTAAATCGGCAAGAGCTTGATTTGATGACAGATATTGTAAATTCTTTGTACTTGTATCCCTGTAATTATAAATATGAATTATTGTGCCATATAAAAGTATTATATAAATATAAAATATGTATATTTTTTTAGCTTTACATGTCTCTAATACAACTAAAATGGCAGAGAAAATTTTATATCATAATTATGTGCTGTTCATTTTCTGTCCAGTTTTCTTTCTTTCCAAACTGGGAAAATCAAAATTGTTCAAATATAATCCCCCCAAGTATTAATATTTAGTATACATAGCATAATTAGAAAAGCATGAAAAAAGCATATAATAAAATAACAAAAGTTCTATTATAAAGTTCTATTATCATAACCTCATTATGAATGTAAGACAAAAATAAAATGTATATCTAATTTTATATATGTTTTTCCAAGTAATTAAATTCATTTAGATATCGTAACAGAAAGTGACCTTTATGACACAGATTATACCCAATATGATAAACAATACATATTGACAAAGAGTAGTTTATCTAAAGTCAGTAAAGGTCATTATGTTATATTTTTTTAAAAAAATCTAAACAATAATCTAATTCTTAATTAATATAATTAAGAAGATATATTAGTTTAAGAGTTAGTGCCAGCCAAAAGAAAAAACATTAATAGAAAACTTTTAAGCCTCAAACACCCTAAATGAAATTAACTTAAAAAAAAAAAAAAAATCCCTAAAATAACAGATTTTAAATGAATAAATATGTAAATATCAATATAAGTCACTTGTTTTTTTATGTAATACTTATTAAATATATGCATTAAATATATGCATTTTTAACTATGTATTTATTTAAATTATTAACATAAATTTTATTTGATTCATGTTCTTTTTTTTGTGAGGAAATGTAAATTTTAAATATTCATTTCCACAAGGGGTAATCAAACCCACAACCTAGCATTTTTACGGTTAGTCAATTGTGCAACAACAATTGTTGTGTCACAACTGGCCAACCTACAATTTTTCATAATTAAAAAGATATATGTGCTTTGTATTTTTTATAAAATGTAAACTTACTTAGTAGGATGACTTTCCCCATAGTAACGGTGTTCTAATTGGATACACAATGCATTAAATTCTTTTGCATATTCAATCCAGGTACCTTTGACCATCCATTTTGGACTTGCTGTGCCCTCTCCACCAATCATTAGGAATACAGGACCAGGATTATTGAAATTGTAAAAGCTTTCATTAACAAAGTAGCGCTAAAAAAGTGAAATCTTATTTATTTTTTATTGTAGTATATTTAATTATAGATATTTAGATAAGGATCAGTCATATAAAACAAAGTTTTGAAAAAACTACATCATATTTTAAGATATACAAATAATTAAAAATACAAATATGTAATATATTTTTTTATTTTATATATATATAGCAAAAGAATGTAGAAATAAAAATCTTACTTGTTGCCAAGTTCTCTTATCAGTAGGTCTAAAATGGTCCAATTTCTGGGTAAACCATTGAGCTGGTGGCAAATTTTCGTCTTTAACATCTACCGGCTCTCCTAAATTACCCCCTTTACTACGACCTAATCGAAAATTTTTACCGCAATCCACAAATATTATTGAAGAAAATAAAATAGTACATAATAATCGAATCATTTTGAAATGTATACAGAATATTTATTTGAAGTAATATTTGGTAATATTGTAAGTCTAAGTAACAACTAATATCTAGGAGGTCACCATCGCTTGTAATGATTTTAGTAGCAACAAAACAATTTAAACAATAACTTGACAATTGACAATGACGTCTTTTTAAATATTCTGTACGTCAACAACAACACAATGTCAACGCAGGCCGCAGCTGTGTTTCGCAGCCGCATCCGCATGTATAGATTAATTAAATTAATTTTAAGATGCACAGATTATAAATTAGCTTTGAAGGTCTTTTGGGTGTCTTCAGACATTATCGTTAAAATTGGATTTTCAAAAAAGTTTTTAGAAAAGTTTTCGATTTCTTTTTTATACATGAATAGCACAGTTAAATGTTATAATTGAAATATTATCCAATTTTTAACATTGGTTAAATAAATTTTTCTATAATATCTTTCAATATATGACAACTGTGACACGATATGACTACAAGAATAAGTTACAATCATTTTAAAATGCTTTATTTCGCTTAAAAAACGTAAATTATTTTATTTTTAATAATTGGTTACTACTGTATTCTTAATTCATCAATTTTATGTTAATATAAAAAGGGAAATAAACTAAAAAAAATACATAAATTCAGCAGTACAGTCTTAGTACAATTGATGTTTTCTTATATACATTTTATAAAACATTTGGGAAACAAAACACTATATACCAAATAATAAATACTCCTTAAAATTACTAATTTAGTTAATATTCTTAATGTGGTGGTATTGTAACCAAAGCGTTTAATAAACGAAAAAACTAATAATCTTAAACCTTACAAGCAATATGTTTTGACTTATTCTTAGAAAGCTAGGTTCAACATTAAATTAAAAACTTGTTTTATTGTAATAAATATTCTTAATTAAAGAATAACACATTAAATATAATCTATTATGTATTTTATTTATTTTAATAAAGTAATTAATCGCAGTGCCATCTAGTATATTAAGCATGACAACATTTTTAGCGCCATTTGATGCGTAACAAAACGTTTCACCTCGCCACCGTCCAAGCTGGCCAACATATTAAAAATTAAACTTCCACTCGCGAATACGATCGATAGCGAGGTGTACCTTAATTGTGTGTTGGTTAGCGCTCGGTGGGTTTAAAAATGGCTCTATTCAGGATCACCTCTACAAAATTAATTGATATACAGGTAACTTGAATATGTTATATTTTTTTAAAAATAAAATTTAAAACATCATCAGTCATGTAGCGTTCTATATAAAATTTATACATAACCTTACCACATTTTGATTTCGAAGTTATGTAATGTGAATGAAACTATTTTGGGATTAAGAGCACAAATATAGGAATATATTGGACATCATGTTCCTTTTAAAATTGTACATATGCCGATACTTTATAATGTGTTATATAAATTCACGACGGGCTATTAAAGGATGCCGCGCGTATCACTTTATAGTTGACTCATAGACATTTTGCACACTATTATTATATTTGGGAAATAAATATCTATCTATTATTTAAAAAAAAAGTTTTTTATATATAACAAGATTATAATTTTTAATAATTAAAATGTTAAATTAATAAGTATTAAATCCTTACCATAAATCTAGATAATGCTTAATCTTCTAGCACTACTGGATCAGTTGTTAATTTCTTTTAAACCTGACGAAAGTATTAAATGCATTTAAGTATAGAGTGAAAATTTTGTTACATAATAAGAGCTATAAAACTTATTCAAAAAGCGATTTATTTTTTACTTCAAGCTTCAATAGGTAAAAAGTTCATTTTAATGTCAAATTCATATTTTTATTCAAATAAAGAAAAATGTGGTTTTATGTAAAATTGTATATTGATTTTAGAATGTTTTTAAATGCACACTTTTTAAAACAAAAAAGATTTTTTAACTTAATCATCAAACACTACGTTTGCACTTCTAATTTGTGATTAAAAACACATTGTTAAAACTTACTCTTTAACTTGCTCACATTAAAAGTAAAATGTGCGGGCACAGGGTTAATAAATTTCTTGTATGTCGTAACGGTATTTTGTTCAAATATCCTCAATTCGAAGACATGCCTTTGAATATTAAGAAACCTTGCCAATTTTTAAATCGTGTAAATATGTTATATGCTAATAAATTCCCGCCTATATTAAAAATAAAAGATAAATCCAAAAAAGTTTATTTCCTAAACTTCTTCATAGTTTTAATACTATAACCATAGAATAATTCGAATATTAGCATTTTTTATAATATAAAGTATTTTTTTTATTCTGACTTTGACCATGTCCGCAACCTCTAAGGAGATAACCGGGGTTGTAGGTTATAAATGCGTGCCTAAATGTGATGTATCTACGATAATTGCATCTAGTATCATAAATAATAATATTCTAATACATCAATACAGTGTCATGAAATTCTAGACTTTAAAATATATTTAAAGCATAATTTGAATAAGTATACGTTAATTACACAGAGTAAACGAAGGTCAGTTCAAACAATTCAATTAAAATACTGTGGAAACTTTCCAGTTGTTGGCGTTATCTTTAAATAATTAAGGCTTTTCTAAAATAAAACAAAATCGTTCGGGTAAAACTATTGTTTATTAGACAAAATTCAAAATGTAATTAGAAATATGTTATTTAAAAAAAAACATGTAGATATATCCGTAAATGAGAGGGAATATCATAATTTATCTTCAAGAATCTAAAGTGAACTCGTTTGTTCAGGGTCGTTTATAGCTACGGCTTCTTAAGGCCGAGCCTAATGCCTACGAAACCTTTTAAGATATATTCTAACTGGCACCAATTCCTAACGGATGTTCGTCTTACGTATTTAAAACGACTACATTCATAGGGTTAAATAGTTACTGTGAAAATCTTTTAAACTTATACATATATGTATACTCGTATTATGTGTAAGAATATTTATTATTTCAATTTCTCGTTTCAAGTCTCTTTTACAGCATCTTAACAGATTTTTTCACGTGACATCTTGACATTGAATTCACCTACAATTCATTATCAGATTCTTCTATCTTATCACTTGGATGTTCTAGATCGTACCAGGCTGAAAGATTTATTGTCTTATCTTTAAAATGTACCTGCCAAATATATGTTTTTCAAAATTTATATGAAAAAAAAAGTAATTTTGTATTTGTTCTAATATAAAAATACTACATTATTTATTTAATTGAAAAAAATAAAATAAAACCGAGACATTACGATCAAAACAGTTGTTATTATTAAAACAGAAGAAATAATACAATTTATTATTTTAAATTGATGATACACAAAATTAATGCCAATACGTTGTATTTATTCTGATTTAAATCATTGTAAAAGGTGAAAACCCAATATCTCAAATCAAAATCTCAACATTTTATGGCAACACCGAATAAATTCCAAGACGAATCCATATATATTTATTTTTTTCAATTGTTTTAATTAGGGTATGCGGCTCTTAGATAAGCGGGCACGGGCGTAAAGCATCACGCGAGCACTGTTTCGCGATTAACCGAACTCAGTTACGCAATAATGCGAAGGCTATTCTAGTTTCAATGTCGTTACACGTATTTTGGCGCCCAATTTTCTATGACGTCATTGTTTTTACGCATGCACACATGAAAATATGATTGTGTTATGTATGTACATATGTATATTATAAATCAGCTTTTTGGCTACGGCTTCGCTCCCGATATCTAATTTAAAAAAAAATTAAGAGTTGTCTTCTGTATGGGTATGACACACGCACACACTCAAAGTGCCTGACTTAATTCCCGTTGCAGGTGAATTGGGCTAAATCGAAACGGTCAAAGTGACATAATACCTTTCTCTAATAATGGACTAGCAGTAGTTCCCGAGATTAGTACGTTAGAACAGCATGTAAGATTTGATTTGATTATTGAAATATTAGAATCAAAATAAATCATACATAAATAAAGACGTCAAATCTTCCAAGGTACTGGCTAAGGTGAACAACTTAGCGAGCCAAACAATTTTAGTAGGTTTCCGTACTTCTGGCCTTGCTGAAGGGTTTTTTTTTATTATTGCTATTTCCTCAAGGAAAACCGTTTGGGTATTTGCTTACGATTCGTTTGCCTACTATTTATTTTCCGTCTAAAGCGGCTGCGCTATGACCTCTTTAGACCGACCTGTTTCTGTAGACTGAATAGGTATATTTTTTTGTAGTTACATAATTTTTATTGATTAAATTTTCTTTTATTAAAAAATATCAAAATCGCAAGTTAGTTGCTCAAGTTTTGACGTCATGTGTGAAATTAGATTAACCTGATAATTAGTTCCGTTTATGGGAATTTTAATATATCAATAACTGTTACATTTCAAGTACTTACTTTTAAATGTCCTGCCGAGGTAAAGAGCGGCGTTGAGTTCTGCCACTCAACACGCAATGCCTCCGAAATGCGGCAGAAAGTGGCGAACGGAGTGTCTTAACACTAGGTTCCCTCTGCCTACTCTGATGTGTGCGGGCTACAGCGTGAAGCTGATTTATTTATTTATCTACTTTTAATTTATACACGACTAAAATACCATTCCTTAAGTACAACTTAACGGTCTTAGCATTAACGTCATTTTACACACCTGTCCCACTTCATATTATAAGGAATGTTTACCAATGCAGTTTATTTTGCTTCTAAGAAGTAACTGCTTTGTTTCATACAATCATAAATTTTCGTAATATATGTTACTAGTCATCGCCTGCAATTTTGTTTGTGTGGACGTGAATGTGTCAGACGAAAAATCCCGTTTTTACTGGTTTCCGTAGTAAATGGAATTCCTCACCTAGTGCTCCCCTCCCTACACTTCCTTGCCTACCTGCAAGCCAAAGTTTATACGTCACGTTGTAAAGTAACCTTTTTATATATAGATTTTCCTTTATTATAGTAAATCTTCCACGATTAACCAAACGAACGAAACAATGTAGTACTACTAAATAAAATCGAAAAAATATTACCATTTTACACTACAACCACATTTGACCCATTTTAGATGTTCTTGGGTGGCGCTACTAAAAAAAACAGAAACGGCATGCTATACCATGTTGGTATTGAACCCACAACGCTCACTTGAACAGTAAAGCAATTCTCAAATTCGTCATAAAGGCGTAAATTATTTTCTTTCATATACATCTATCAACCTTATCATTTATATTTGATAACTAAATAATTGTAGCCTTGAGTGAACACTTTGACTTTGATTCAAAAGTAGATTTAAAGATGATTAATCAACCGGTTTTATCGAATTACCACATGTTTGTTCCGTTTGTCTTTGTAAGAAATAAAAAAAATATTTAATGTGTATTCCATTGAAAAAATATACATATCATAACTTAAATTTATAATGTGGCACAGCGTCTGACTGTAAACGTGACGATTATGGGTTCGATTCCCACTCGGGGGAAGGAATCGTTTTTATTTCTTCACTCGCCACACAACACGCCATGTCTCGAAGATTGGGCGGAAATCAGTTACCGTTGTGTCTTCACTAGGTGCCCTCTGTTTACCCTGCTATAGGTTGGATACAACGTGGAAAATTTCTACAATATTATATTAATTTTCTTTCCTCTTTTGTGTTTTTTGAATAAAATAAAATAAAAATAAGTTGCTATAACATTCTATCCTCAAAAAGTTAATGAGATATTCATACATTAGTAGGTACATTACAAAGTATATTCACGTAAATGTAATAAAATTTCACGATTTCAACTTTACTACTGTGACATTATAATACTAAGTAAAAAATATAACATTATATAGTTTATTTTTGATTTTCAAGTCAATTGTGGTGATGTTATTTCTAGAATTTATTACTTTTCACACGGGAAATTTATAAAATAAATTTAAAATATTAAGATTAAAATCTACATAAACAACTGTTGCGTTCGTTGGTTGCGTATGGTTTTCATAGTTTCTAACTTGGAACCCAGACTGAGACTACAGAAAATGCCAATGCTATACAGAAAAAGCTTTGATATTTTTTTAAAATAATCATTTAATAATTCAGAAGTGTAATTAAATAAGAATTAAACTTTTATTATCATTCAGAAAAAAAGTATTTTTTTTTCAGCTTCACGCTGTATCCCGCATATAGTAGGGTAGGCAGAGGGAACCTAGTGTTAAAACAATCTGTTCCCCAGTTGCAGCTGAATTTTCGAAGCATTATGTGTTGAATGAATTGAACTCAACACCGCGCGTTTTGCCTTGGTACCAGAGCGAAGAATTTAAAATATTCCCACAACCGCCGCGTTACAGTCACACGCCACGACGGCCTCGAAAAATCGTTTTAATGGATTTTAATCGATATTTCTCCAATAGAGTAATCAAAGTTAAACATTGGTGTACTCACTAACAATGTCAACAGCATTAAACTCTGGCCCATCCTGACCCAAGATCAGTATTGATTAACCGTTAACCGGCGATTGTTTCATTGAATTGACGTTGCCTTTTAATTTGTCTTCCTTTTATTTGTTGAAGAAAGTATCTATAAGCGTATCTTAGGTTCTCTGTACCTAATATTAAGAAAAGCATAGAATAATATAATTTAATTAAAAGAAAAAAAACCATTAGAACTAATTATGTTTTCTAAGCAGACCGATCCTATTTGAAATATATTATTTCGTTCTCCTTATTTTATCAAAGATGCATAAGATGAAAAATGAATGTCTATACAAGAATAATAACAATTGCGTACTGTAAAATCTGAAACGGTAATAAAAAATGTAAATTGCAGTGCGTTGTAGATTAGTTATATGTAAAGGAGACTGAAAGTTTTCCATACATTTTTGGGCCCAGAATGTAAAGAGATGTAAATGGTATGATTTAATAGATTTAGGTACATCATTCCCTCCCTGAAAACTTTATAAATTTTGGCTGAGTTATTAGAGATTTGATAAAAGTGAGGTTAAATTCGCAGCACAATTTCTTGAACATCAACTTCTATGAAATATGGGATTACTAAGTTGTTTAAGCATTAATGTTTATTATTTATAAATAAAACACATTTTAATGAATATTTTATTCATCTTCTATTATTATTAAAATGTCATCTAAGAAGTGTGCAAGTGGAACTAAATTATTTTGGTATCTAGCCCAACTAAGGTACCATATAATACTCATAACATGAGTACAGCAGTCCACCACTCGTCTTCCTACAATGCAATTGCAGTATTTCATAGCAATAGCTTCCCTTCCTCTACGAGAGCTGTCAACTGAAATGTAACATGAAATATGTTTTCCTGCTTATATGTCGGGATTTTATCACACCTCTAAATAACCAGGTGGTGGTGGTTTTCATCGTCTAAAGGTTGTCGGACTAGGGTATTGCAGTGTCCATTGGCTATCCCACAATTCACACAGCGATTCATATCCATAGCGTGGCGGTCGTAAGATCCAAGAGATTTAGGATTCCAGTGGGGAAGCGAGGGTCGTACAAAGTAGGCAGAGTCAAAATCCAAGAAAAACAAAGCAGTAGTCGTTGAAAATATCAAACAAACGTCAAAGCACTCAAAACGCATCGACGCGAACGTAATGAGAGAAGCAAAAAAATGCAGAAAATCATTAGACAAGGTGTCATTGTCAATCAGCTATCACATCTCTCATTTAAAATATGATTGATTTTAATCGATTAAGGATCTAATACTTATTTTTAACATTTTCCCAGTTTATCAATTAATTTATTATTTGCTATTCTAAAAATAAAAAAAATAAATTTTAATTTTTTAGACCACATCTCAATTCTTTACGTTTTGGCCCAAAAGTTTCAGTCTACTTTGGGTTGGGAACGTGTAAAAAATTAAAAATTAAATATATGCACATATAGTCAATAATTTATGCACATATAGTCGGCTTAAAGAGTAAACCTGCTAAAAAATCCTTTTTTTGTATTTTTCGTTAATGTAAAATTTTAACTGTAAAAAGAAAATTGATCTTTATTTTTATTTCAAATAATAGAGAATACAAATCAATTTTTGAAATTGTAAAATACCTATATTCATATTTTTTTTAAATAAGCTTAATAAGCTGTTAGCAGATTCAGGCTGGACGCCGCCTATATTATATACTTCTTTGCTGGTTACTTATTAAAATATGTACCAGAATTTCATAGTAAATGTAATTATTTGTTGCACACAAATACAAACATACGTTGCCCTTTTCTTTGATACTGCTAGTTGACTGAAGGGAAACCTCCTCCTAACTAAATTAACTTTCCCTCTGAATTTAGAATCTAACATTTCTAATCTCGTCACAATACTAAATTATTTGTAATTATATTTAACAAACTTTTATATAATACTGAAAATAGAGGCTATTACGAATAGTAAATCGTAATACCCTGAGTAGTGATGCATAATATATATTAATCATAAGGAATCCGTCTTTTGCTCAGGAAAAAAATATATGTGAGATATTTCAAACAGGTTTCTAGTCATAAACTCATAAGTAATACGTTAATTAACTTTTTATAAGGATATCTTATTTATTTTTTCTCATCTTTATTATTTACGTTTTTTTATAGAAAGCATGCCCAACGGCAACTATTCTGTTAAGAAATTTGAGCGCGGAGCAAACCAACCTGAAGAGCGTACTTCAGGAGAAAATCCCCAAAGAACAGGAGAAGATCAAGGAATTCCGTAAGAAGCATGGCAACGCTAAAGTCGGCGAAGTCACCGTTGACATGGTGAGTTCGTGTAAAACTAACTCTTACTGCTGCGCTTCCGTGGTCAAATAAAAAAAATCATATATGAGTTCGAAGTTAACATTCGAAGTTCCCGAGAAAACTCTAACCGCAGGTACTATGGGTTACTCCGAAATAATTAACGAAATACGTATACTGGATGTGCTATGGAGTTCCTCGATAAATGGACTATCTCCAAATCACAAATGTTTTCGGATCAGTAGTTCCTTAGATTTTCTTTCAGATTATGATTTTCACCAAATAAAACCTTTTCAACTTTAATATATTATATTTTCTCAATAAGATTTTTTTTGTCAATTTAGATTTTCGTTTTTGATTTTTCTTCAAAATAGATTTTCGTTTTTTTTTTCTCATTTAAATATATGTAGCTTAATCATTAACCTGCTTCAAATTGCTGAAAATAAGATGATTACCAGTAATTTGAATATGCTGTCATTGGAATTATCGTAAAATTGCATGTGACCTTAAAGCGTCCTAATTACATAGTTATTTACAAGGAAAATGAGGTTTTATGTTGATACAACACTATTTCTATGAGCAAAGATAGCTTCTACATTGACTGCATTAAATAATATTAAGAATGTTTGTATAGATATCATATACATATATAATTAATATTATTGTGTTAGAAATTGGAAGCGGTTAACGATTTAAAAAAAACATTATAAAACACATATCGTCTATATGTTTCTAAACTATTTGGACAGGGATACTATGTAATTGCAACAAGTGATATGTATCACCTAATAACAATACTTCACACTAGTTTCCTTCCAATAGGGGCCGTTGCCTACAAGCAACTGCCCCCCGATTGACACAATTTCACTGCTTTTATAATTATTTTCACCTACATCTACCCTCTTTTACACGAGTTCGCTAACAATTGTATAATTTGGGAAATAATAAATAATTTACAATAGTCTTATCAATATTATCTCAAGAAATCAAGTTTTCAAAACGCTTTTTTTATTAATGCTTCCCTATAGCAACACTTGTTTGATGAAAGAACTCCTTGTCATTAGATTTGCTTTAAAGTATCTCCTCGATCAGGGAATAATTCAATATTTTCATCCCAGAAACCTACGAGTTTATGATGTATCAGGTTTAGGTTTTTATCAGGTTTATGTGTCATGCTTATTGTATTCTTCTTTTTTTTTAATTATCCTTGCCAAGACCAACATGAGGATAACGAGTGATATTAGCGCTTTAAAAGTGTTTTATTAACTATATTTTTTATCGTAGATGTACGGTGGTATGCGTGGTATCAAAGGTCTAGTGTGGGAGACCTCAGTGTTAGACGCCGATGAGGGTATCAGATTCCGTGGTCTCTCCATCCCGGAGTGCCAACAACAGTTGCCCAAAGCGAAGGGAGGGGAAGAACCTTTACCTGAGGGTCTCTTCTGGCTTCTAGTTACTGGGGAAATACCCACCGAGGCTCAAGTGAAGGCTTTGTCTAAGGAATGGGCGCAAAGGTTGGTGTTGTTTTTGTTTTTTTTTCTTGGTGTTTGATATTAGTATTGATAGTGTTTGATTTTCTTATAGTTAGACTGTTCTGTTTGAACGTAATTGATATGAGATCAAACATTCATTTTAAAAAATTGTTTATTTTAAAAGTATACACACAAAACATAGGAATTTACCTTTTATTTTATAAGAAAAAAAAATGTTTTGCAGAAAATGCTTTAATTTAATAGACTCAAAAAGTATCCTCTTTCGTTAAATATTTTGTACGGATATCTTAAAATATATTCTTCCACACAGAGCGGAGCTCCCAGCCCATGTTGTAACAATGCTAAACAACATGCCAAGCAAACTGCATCCGATGTCTCAGTTCTCAGCAGCCGTAACAGCACTTAACAGTGAGAGCAAGTTCGTCCAGGCCTACTCGGAAGGTGTACACAAGTCTAAGTACTGGGAGGTAGGCAAATTGAGTTTTAGTTTTGTTTTTTAGGGCATACTGCTTCTAGTGCACTACATGTTGCCGTAGAGTTAAAGTTGGATAGGGTCTGACTGTATATGTGACGACTGTGGGTTCGATTCCTATTCGTTCGGGGAATGAAAATATAATATTTTAATTATTTTCATTTCTTTGTATATGTTGTAGTGACACAAACTATTACAATTAGAATAAGCATCGTGTCATCGTCGTTCGAGAAGTTGTTTTCTTGTTTCTTTACAATGTCTGTAATTTTTAACGAAGTGGAAAGCAATGTTTGTCTTTTTTTAATCGTTTAAAGGAACTTAAATATTTATTTCTCTAAATAAGACTGAAATGGACATTAGACCTACGACTATTGTGTATATAGAGTCAGAAACGTTTCCAAGTTGACCACAACGGTGTAGTGTATATAAATTATAATGGAGTGCGTCAATATGATTTCAATTTGTATGATTCCCAAGCAATCTCGGCTAATATAAAAATTTATAGGAAATAGGTTTTTTATAGTTCTAAACGAGATCTGACAAGGTCGCGTTGAATAATAAAAAATAAAGGCCGCTTTGCATTTTCTTTGAAATCGAAAATTATTGTCTATTAAATCAGGAGCTTTACTTAAAAATCAATTCTCCTTAGAATTGATTTTTAAGTAAAGCCCCCGATTAATTATTCAGCTTAGTCATATTTTTTTTATGAAAATAAATTTCTACATTAGATAAAATGCTTAATTATTAACTTTTAATCGATATATTTAATTTATTTCAACTAAAATATCAATATAACTTGTTAATAATTGGAAGTATATTATTTTTTAATAATCTATTTAAATCGATGTTTTTCAAAACGTGCGTTAAAAAAAATATAATTGATGCGATAATAAAAAGAGTTAGACTTTGCCCAATAATGGTACAAACGTATCTGTGTTCGAGAATGTTCTAAAATAAATATAATATGCTATTACGTCATAACGTTATTAGTTTTTAAATGTATTTTAATAAAAGCCATCACGGAAATGTTATTTACCTAATTGGTTTTGCTCGACAGTTTTGGGTTCGAATCCCATTTAAATGTATATTTGTTTTAATCGGCTTTATTCGTCTCTTGACATTTTTTTCTAAATAGCCGAAAAATTTAATATAGAGTCCAATACGGAGTTAAACTCTAGACAACTTAAAATTCATATATTATATATTTTTGTTATAGTTTAAAATAGAATAAAATTCTTCTGAATTATAACGATTTCGTATATCTTTTTTACGTTTAAACCTAACATAATGACAAAGTCCAAGGGCGTTTACCAATAACCATTGTTTTGTGAGACACGTTCAAATGCTTTTAGTTTTCACGGTCACCAGTATCTAATAATTGTGTATAGCAATTGATAACTTTACATATGCTTACAGCTGTGGTATTAGTTCGATCGAATGAAATTGTTGGTATCGACTGGTTGGTTTGCTATTTTGGCTGTGGGTTCGATTACAAAAAAAAGGAGAAAAAAAAATAGAAATATATAAAGGAACTCCAGTACCTATTTAGGTAGGCACATATTGATGTATTAACGATTTTTCAAGTCAATTTAAAGTATTTTTTTATATATAGAAAAAATATGTACAAGTATAAAAAATTGTGAAGAAAAAAAGTTAAATAATATATGCTATACGTTTTAATATTAATATGAACCTGTAATACTATGCGAGTTTTGCGTCATGACGTCATTTCTTGGTACCTAGAGGAATCTAGTTTAGACAAAATATAACATACACGGTCGATACTACGATTTGTAATGTAAGTAAAAAAATTATTCACATAATAACGCTCAAAGTTATTCAAGTGTACAACAATGATACTCGACAAGGACTGGTTCTCCAAGTACTTTAATAGCGACGGCTTTGAGGATACTAACTGTAACTACTAGGTTCGATTCTTGTTTAGGAAAGACAAGTTCTGTTCTGTTCTTTCCTTAGTTTGTGGCGTTGGGAGACAAGTTATAAAAATCGTCCCGTGGGACATAACCATAATACCTAAATCGTAATTGTAGATTGATTCACAAAACACGGCGTTGGGTTCCGCCAATACATAATATCATTGTATTCTGTATTACGGTCCGCAAACTACAGTAACAATGACGGCTTTGGCGATCTAACAATGACATTGACACTACTGTGACTTCTGAATTGTGACTGTTTGAAGGTTCTAGTCGCGCTTAAGGAAATCTACTTACATAAATTCCAGCGTTAAGTTACGCTACCCAATACACAATGTTAAAATTAAAACTATAAAAATTACTCAACAGTATGTCTACGAGGACTCAATGAACCTGATCGCCAAGTTGCCCGTCATAGCCGCCACCATCTACCGCAACACCTACCGCGACGGCAAGGGTATCGGCGCCATCGACGACAACAAGGACTGGTCCGCCAACTACTGCAACATGCTTGGCTTCGACGACCCTCAATTCACTGAACTAATGAGACTGTACCTGACTATTCATAGGTATGTGGTATTTTGTTTTTTATTTTTTTTTATTTTAGGTTTTATTTGGATTGTGGGTTCGAATCCCATGATTTGTATTGGGTTATAAAAACTATTACCCGCTTCTAACTCTTCTTCTTTTTCTAATAAATACTAGGTATCTCTGCTTGCTGCAGTCATGAAAATAAAAAGTTATTTTATAAAATAATTTAATATGAAAACGACGGTGTGGATTTGATACCCACTCGGCAAAATTAAACATTTTCATTTACTATTTCTGGTAACATGACGAAGCGTGACGTAATGTTTCGAAAATTATTCAGAACGTGGGGGACGGTGACGGTATATGTGACAAAAACGTGGAGCTTGATATGAGATAAAATAAAATGTTAATACCAGTCTATGAAGCTTCATATAAGATGGGTTTCGAAACCTAAGCTGCAATGTCTGTTTAATACAGATATTAAAAACAGAGTGAATGATCACTAGATTCTTTTTTTGCATTTTGCATGATGCGGGTGTGATATACTAAGATAAAAAAAAACTTTGATTTAACGAAAAGTTACAAAAAACATTGTTACTTTTCCAATAGAATGAACCTTATCTTATTTATTTCACATTGTAGGTATAAAAATAATATGTTATAATAATTTATAATTGAGCGCCTCATACTACATTATTCCTACAAGAGAAAATAAAATATATTGATCTATGTATGTACTATAAAAATCCAATTAATTGAATAATAAAAATCCAATTCCAATTAATTGAAATAAAAAAAAAATTAAACAATATTACTTTTTTGTGCTTTAAATTACAAAATAAAAAACTAAATAAACTATATTTTTTATCTCAATGTTTTTTTAATGTTTTTCTTATTATAAATATATGACCTTAAACAGTACTAAATACAATATTTGTTTTGTCATCATTAAGATTGTATAAAAAGACATTGTTGTTACAAATAATACTAGGTAAAAAGGACTTTATAAGTGTAAATAAGTATAAATAAAAATCGAGTGAAATATTTTTTGCGAAAGAATAAAATTTCCATTTTACTAAATTTGTATTAATTTGACTTATTATTTTGATTTATCGTTACTATATCAGTACGAAAAAGATTCACTGATTTCTTACTAATTTTCGAAAAAAATAATAAAAAATTGAAAATAAAATTACAACCATCAAGTATTCCATGTAAACTAAATTGTAGGCAACAAATTATTTAAGTTGTGATAGAAATTAAATAAATCAATCTCCTCAAAAAAATATCCTCAATATGAAAATAATATATATAAGAAAGAACCTTCTAGAACTTGAACGTATCTGTTTAATTTACTAAGTAATAATAAAACATTAAGAATAAACACTAAAGTATTATAACTATTTATCGAGTTACATATAATTGCTTGCAATGTCGTCGAACAACCTAGTTGATTTTGTATGGAATGAAACGTCTCTTTATACGATCAATATGTGGAAAAGTATTAAGTTTCAAACTCCTCACTATTAAGTAAGGAGTTTGAAACCCATGTGTTTTGGTTTTAAATAATATTAAACATGTGTTTGAGGCCAATCGTATTTTTTTTAGGTTCTAGAAGGAAACTATATGATCAATATTATATCACCAGGTCTACTTCATAAACTTAAAGAAAAAAAAGTTTATTGCTATGCGCCATTTATAATACTATAACATTAAGAAAATACTAACTTGTTATTATATTACAATACAATATCACTGCACTTGCGACTATATGCATATCGTTTAAATACATTTCTCTAAGTGAATCTAGAAGAAACAAACCATTGTGACGTCATAATGTCCTATCCTATATGCGTGTGTTGTTTTCTTATATATATGTGTGTGTGTGTGCGACTGTGTGTAAACATTATAAACTGTTAACACTTACGCTTTAGAAATACGATCGTAAAGTAATCTATACTATCGTGTTTCTTTGCTTTAGCAACATCGATTTGTCGCGCAATTAAATATATGCGGTAGCTTTGGTCCGTATTCATAGACCGCTCTCAACTCTGAGATCGATCTTGAGATGCCAATTTAATATAATATGAGTGAAAAGGTCGCTCCCAAAATTGATCTCAACAATTTTTAGCCTCAGAGTTGAGACCGTTTTATAATATGACCTTAGTGTTTTAGACTAACTTGGTATATATTTGAGTTTGGTTAATATTTTAAATAATTATAAATATATAAAATTATTTAATGTACACTAATAACTTGTAAGATAACCTTTTCTTCTTTAATTCAACTATTTAGGTATGTCATATGTAACCTAACTGTTTTTTTGTTAATCTAACGTATTATAATAAACATAATCGTTGAAATAATACATTTCAACTGACTGAACTGACCGAATGCTAAATATATAAAATGAACTTTCTTTTTTTTGCTTATTTTCCACTTTAGTATTTCCAATAGAGACTTCAATTGAATTCAATCACTTAAGTGCATATATTGTCGACCAATTTTAAAGTCAGGGGTGACTTACAATATCATATCATCATACGTCATTCCTTTTTTTCTTTATTTTAGCTTCATGCTGTATCCCGTATATAACAGGGTAGGCAGAGAGACCCAGTGTTAAGACAACCGCAAAATTAACATTGCGTGTTAAGTGGTGGTATTCAACGAAGCTCTGTTAAAATAGTTTATACCCCTGTGTGGAAATCGAACCCACAACGGTCTCACGGTACGTTTCTCATTTATACCAATATTAAATGGCCGGCCATTGGTTTTGTTAACCAAATTGAATGCTATTCTGCCACATACTACACTGCTTAGCGAATATTACATATAATGCAACCGGCCTTGAGACGTCTTTATAATGAAAATTGCTTTTTAAATTTGTTATGTAATTTTATTTATGACTCATGGAACACTTGTTCTTGAGTTTAATCGGTAGTTATGTTTTGAAATGTTTATATTGTTTGTATATGATATAACTTTGTACGTGTTGAGAATTGATTGGGACGGCTTGACTGTTTAGATTAGTCTTAGCTAGCGGGATTTGATTTAATTTTTAAAATGAAAAAATAAATTAAATCAGCTTCACGCTGTATCCCGCACACAGCAGGGTAGGCAGAGGGAACTTAGTGTTAATACACTCCGTTCCCCACTTTCCGCCGAGTTCTAGAGGCATTGCGTGTTGAGTGGCAGAACTCAACGCCCCGCTGTTACTCGACACCAGAGCGAAGCGATGAAAATATAAATGTATATAAATATTTCATTTCCTCGAATGGAGATCGAACCCACAACCAGTCGATTTTACAGTTACACTTTGTGCCCTTGCGCCAAGACTGGCGTCTTTACTTTTTAAGCATTTAGTTAAGAGGCAAAAAAGAATTAATTTTTTTTTCTTAATATTCTACAAACATTTTTGTATATTCACCATATTGAGATGAAATGAGAACGTTCGGTATTACCGTATAAATATCAATAATTTAGTCATAAAAACAAGAAATGAACAATAGGCATTTGACAGCAATTTGTTACTTCGATATATTAAGCGTGGTATGGAAAATCCAGAATTTCACACTCATACTCATACTCATACCTCTGGCAAAAAAAAACAGCTTAACGCTTTTTCCCGCATTGCACGTTAGGCAGAGAGAAGCTAATGGTAAGACATTCCGTTCCTCACTTTCCGCCGAATTTTCGAGACATTGAGTGCTTAATGGCGGGACTCAACGCCGCGTTTCCTCTATCAGAGCGAGGAATTGAAAAATCTTTTCCCGGAGTGAGAATCAAATCCACCACCACACTGCACTACGACGGCCTCAAAATCAAAAGAGAATTATTAATATTTATATATTAGACTCTTGTTTTCAAGATATTTTTTTATTTCTAATTATATACAAGTCAATACATGCGTTAGATAACATTATACGAAGTAAAAGAATCAACAATTGAATAACATATTATCTCTTATTATAGGATTTGCCTTATCACGTAATATCAGCATGCCTTCATGAAATATCAGCATGAACGTTATCAGTTCCATTGATAATTCGTGATAACACCATCAAAATGTATGCTACGCTTTTTATCGGCATATAAGACTGTTTGCGTTTGATATCGTATTGTTGTAATGTAATTTAAACCAGATGTACAGACCGCATTGCGAAGTTTTAAATTTAAATATTGCGTCATAGATGTATTGTGAAAGTCTTAGGCCCGTATTTATAAATCGTTCTCAAGCCTGAAATCGATCTTGAGATTCTGTTTTCCTTCATACATATATAATAAAATGACGAAATGAAAATGTTAAATATTTTATTCCTCCTAGTGGCAATCTAAACCCACAGCTATCGTGATTATAGTCGCAAGCCTGCGCAACGACGTTCTCAATTTTCTTTATGAATATAAAAAAAATTGACAGCCATATAAGTTCGGTGCTCGTAGGTCCAAATCTTATAAATAATAATCTAATACAATTAAAGTATTACTTATTTTTAAACATTTTTAAAGTGTTATTCCATCCACACTTAGAAAAGAAAAATATTTATTTAGAAAACATATAAAAATTTGAACGTAGCGGGGCTCGAACCCGCGCCTCCTGGAAAACCTGGTCGCTTTCCAGGAGGCGCGGGTTTGAGTCCCGCTACTTTCAAATTTTTATACGTTTTCTAAAGAAAAAAAATCTTACTATAAAATCTTCACAAATTAAATTGAATGAATTAAAACATTATTTAATATCTATGACCTCTTCATATCACTCTCTCTCTACTTCTGACCTGTGAGTTAAACGCAGTAGATGAAAATAAGCGAATCTGTATCTACAGAGAAACAGACAAAGAGATTTAATTCAAAGTCAAGTAAATACATGATATACGAACGAAATATATATGAAATTATACCATTCTAAGGAATATTATATTGATAAGGCTTATCGTTTAAGCAATAAACGAATATGTGATAAAGTGTACGTGTGATATAATAAAAGATATATTAAAAAGATATACAGAAAAAAAATACCAATGCAAATTTCTGTATGTCTTACTGTAATGCGACGGTTGTGGGTTGTCAAAAGTTGTAGTCAAAAGACTGAATTATAAGTATTATATGTATAATTGTTTTATATTTTAAATTATTTGGATTTCCCCGATCTTGTAAGGCAAAACGCAGCGTGGGCTTTAGGATTGGGGCGGTACGTGTGAAACGGATTTTCTTTAACCCTAGGTAACCTCTGCATACCCTGTTATATGCGGTATATAGAGAGTTTATACGAGTATTCGTCGTTTCAAATTCAAAATTAATTATTCAATTAATATAAAATCTTGGAAATGGAGATTGGCTAACAATATTTTATATCATTTGATATCATCTCATGAATACATAATCTTTAATGAAATATCTATCTTTATAATAAACTACTACTATAATGATATAGTAGCAAACAGGCAACTCGCAATACATATTGCATTGCAATATTGCAATTGCATTCGGAATCGAACCCACACCTTTCCAACTAAACTCCACTAAACCAACAGTGTTATCAAAATAAGTAAAAAAACTGATTTATTTTTCATACATTTTCTCAGGTTAACGTCCTTTAGAACCCTATTATACCTATTATAGCTGCGATATACAAGTGCCGGGCGAAATTTAAATATAGCCACTAACGTGACATACACGCGGACGCGGACCGTGGTGTTTGCGTAATGCATACATCAATGTAATGCCATTGGGTCACTGTTTTATTTTATGTGAAAATATTAGTTCTAATGGCAATGCGAGCGCGGGATACAGCGTGAAGGCGAAATAAAAATATATATAAAAGGTCGGGGCAAAAGTATTTTCGTATTTTTCATACAAAGGAAAATATTTTTGTAGGTGTAATTTTTTATTTACTTATAATAATGTACATATGTGCCGTTTTGATCGATGACTTGTCTCTTGATGTTATGGATAGTGCCATAATCCTATTCCTGTAGAAGTTTTGATATTTTTGATTAAAAAAATTAGACAGGAGTCGGCAAATATAAATTAATTGTCTGCTTTTTACTATAGATAAACATTTTACGGCGCGATACAAACGCGATTCTTTTAGGCAATCCTAGTGTAATCTTTTCTACTATCATGTATCATTCTTAAATATAAGTTTCATTAAACAAACAGATCCCTGCAGATTGAAGCAATGGGATCTTAGACCATTAGCTTAATGCTTCCTTAAGAGTTCTCCAATGACCGAAACAGGTGGAAATATGAGGGAGAAAGGTCAGGGCTATACGTAGGATGCATCAACACATTCGAGCCAAGCTTTCTTAATTTTTGTTGCGTGGCTATAGAGGAGTGCGGTCTAGCGTTGTCATGGTGGAACACCACGCTTTTCCTATTCACCAGCTCCGGCCGATTTTTCTCAATAGCTTTTTTAATCTTATTAGTTGCTGACAGTAGAGGTCAGAATCAATAGTTTTACCCGGTGGCAAAAGCTCATAGTGGATGATTCCTTACCAATCCCACCACACACATAGCATCACTTTGTTCCGAGTCAGGCCGGGCTTTGCCTCAGTCTGTGGAGCTTGTCCATACTTCGACCATGATCTTTTTCCCACATTCTTATCGTAAGTCACCCATTTTTCATCATCCGTAATCAACTGTTTAAGAAATGGTTCGGAAAAGTAACGTTTCAACAAAGAATCGCAAATGGAAACACGTTGCATTAGGTATCTCTCAGTGAGATCATGTGGTACACAAATGTCAAGTTTTTTCTTATACCCAGACTTTCATAAATGACGTAAAACTGTTTTGTGATCAACATCCAGTTCTTCAGCAATATCGTAGTTACTAATATGTCGATCTTGCTCCACTTTCTCAAAGATGTCACTGATTTTAACTGTGACATCCAGAGTCCTGACAGGGCGTCCAGAGCGAACCTCATCTTTCACACTAAAATTTCCAGACTTGAAATGCTTGAACCACATTTGTGCTACTCTTATTGATACTGCATTAGGTCTGTCAACCGCACAAATTTTATTCGCGACGTTAGTCGCATTTTTACCTTTCTTGTAATAAAACTTTAAGTTTACGAATTTCCTCGTCACATACATTCATTTTACTTGCTTGGAAAACAATTGAAAAGTGGCAGGAACTGGTTTGTATTTACTTATTGCATCTTCAGAATGTCACATTTAAAGGTATTAAAACAAGCCAGTTATATTTAAATACATTCAAAATACGTAAAATACTTTTGATCCGACCTATTATTTTTTCAGACTTATTTTGTAAGGAATTTTTATACCTATTGTTTGTTCAGAAATATATTTTAAGGAATTTTTATCTTTATGTTGTTAGAGTTCCGTTCCGTACTTTTGAATGAAAAAAGACACCCTTATAAGATCACTCTGTTGTCCGTTCGTCTGTTTGTAAAAATAAATAAATAAAAAGCAGGGAACACAGCAGGGTAGGCAGGGAACCTAGTGCAAGACACTCCATTCCCCACTTTCTGCCGAATTCCTTTATCTCAGGAACGCTTGGAGATATCGAGTTGAAATTCAAACCATTTACTCAGTCTTACGGCCCCTTGATTTCTTGATAAAAAACATATTTCTATGTAAACTTAGAATAAAGATATGGCCATTTCAAAAGTCATAGGGTACTTCCGGTTGACCTAGAACTATGAAATTTGGCAGCTAGTATCTATAGGTAGTACTAGTTCAAGAAAAAATCTGAAACTACACATTTATGGGTAAATCCTTAAAATTAATAGCCTTAAATACCAAAAACTCGTATTTCGACACTTTACAGGAAATCATAATTAAAAGAGTACTTCTGGCTAACCTAGAATTATGTAATTTGGCAGCTAGCGTCTAAAGGTAGTACAAGTTTATAAAAAAATCTGAATACTATACATTTGGGGTTAAGTCCTACAAAATAATAGCCTAAAAAGGAGGGCAAAATTTGAAAGGTATCAGATGAAAGGGCTGGCTAAGCTAAGTCTGAATTTCAGAACAAGCTCGAAATCTCTAATTTTTGTTCGGAACCCTTGGTAGGCAAGCCCGAGCCCTCGCGCTTGTCCGGTTTTTTTTGGTTTTAATAGATAATTAATTTTAAAGATATCTATGATTATTATTGGTTTTTTTTATTTTGATTGTTAAAGATTGACTTTTTTTATTATAACGAAAAAAATCATGTTAATAAAATTTTGGTCTAGCTATCCGAATTTTAATTGACAAACATTTCCGTAAAATGAAAGTGGATTTTTTAACTTGTATTAAACGATTTATGTATTGCAATATGAAAAGGCTAAAACGAAAAAAAAAATGAATTAAAGTTAACCTTATAGCAACAATAGGTATTTCATTTTATTTCAAATGATAACTTATCACGATTATGGTAAATATTCATCATTTGGTTAAGTAATATTAAATAGCTTTATAATGTATAAGTATGAATTACAAAACTAATAAAGAAAGATAACTAAAGTGGGCTAAATACGGTCCTAACTGGTACTTAACCATCGTTGATAAAAATATTAGGTATTTGTCACGTGTTTGTCAACGTTTTAATATAGATAACGTATTATAAATAGGAGTTTGAATGAAAAAAATATTTTGTACTTTATATATTATATATTCGACCAATTTATAATGGTTTTTCTTAATCCAATTATTTGAACCTTAATATTTATACAATAAAATAGAAACATGTGTATGACATATTTCGTTTAACTCCCGCATCATGTATTCACTAGACAGAACTACTAGATAAATCACTATTTTCTGCATTTAAAGTTTAATAAAGCCTATATAAAACCATATATAAAATAGCTTTTTCAGTTTCCCGCTTTATTTATTTATTTATTTAATAGGAAGCCAACATAATATACAGTGTATTTTATCCTTCGTACATAGCTTAGTATAGAACATTTTATTGTACACTATACACTACACTTAAAGGCTAACTTAACATGTAATACATAGATTTGTTCCAAAACTTACATTATTCTATGAAAAATAAAGTAAAGCAAAAAAAAAAGTAAAACAATAAACAATTGCCTCGCATATAGCAGGGTACGCAGAGGCTACCCTGCTATAACCTAGAACCTAGTGCTAAAGTCTCCATTCTCCACTTTTCTCCGATTTTCTTAAAACTTTGCCTGTTGAGTGTTGGAACTTAACGCCGTTCTTTGCCTTGTTACCAGAGCGAAGAAATATTAATAAATGATAATTCATTTCCCTGAGTGAGAATCGAACCCACAACCATCGCGTTTGCGCCACGACTTCCTCAAATAAATTAAAATAATATTTATATGATATAATATTAACAAATTAATATTCTTTCCAGTGACCACGAAGGAGGCAATGTGTCAGCTCACACCACTCACTTGGTAGGATCCGCCCTTAGCGATCCTTATTTATCTTTCGCCGCTGGACTCAACGGCCTCGCTGGTCCTCTGCACGGTCTTGCTAACCAAGAAGTAAGTTTTTATTTTCACATTATTTTGTTCAAGCAAGGAATATAATGGACAACTCTAGCTAGGGAAGGAACCCACAACCATCATACCATCAAATATACAATGAGATATCCTCACCGCGTCACTGTGGCAATGAATGTACGCTACTTTCCGATAATAACCAAAATCATATCTTAATCTTAAAATTTAGCAAATGATAACAAGTTACATAATAAACTCTTTATCGCTAACTATTTTGTTTTTTTCAATATCTATGCGTACATTTGTATTTGCCAAAAAAGATGTCGTTTTGTTAAAATATATGTATGGATGTCATCGTGGCTCAGTTTGGCAGCGTCTCATTGTAATCGCGATGGTCGTGGGTTCGATCGCCGTGAGGGGAAATGATTCTTTTCTAAAACGCGAGTTCTTTCTGCGTTTTTTTATTAAAAAATCTAAACCTTTTTATGTAATCTCGATGTATTATAGATACATCGAGAAAATACTGTTACTAAGGAAAATAATCTTAACTTATGTTTCAAAACAGACCTGGTGTTACACTAACAGTATTGAAGAAACAATTGTAATTTTCAAAACATTTCTACATATAAGCACAAATAAGGAAAGGAAAACATCTTCTGTAACAAAAAGATACTTACCACTATATGTGTTATTCAACGCTGAATACACAATCGGTTGTTCATTGGCCACATCTTGAATATTGATACTGATTTACTTTGAAATTAATTTGTGAAATATTAAAACTTTGTTTTTATAATCACTTTTGTAAACAATATTTTTATTTGAGTTAATTTTATTTGGCTATTACGAGTTCCATCATACGTGGGAGAATGGCCTCTCTTAAATATAATCTTTTTGCCTAAGTGAACTATGTTAAAAAATGTAGTAATGTAACGCAACCAAAAGAACACAAAAAGCAATATTCTTAATATATTTACATAAAAATACATATATGTATGTATTTACGTACAAAAGTAATACCTAGTGCTTGGGAACCCGACGTTTCGTTGTAGTCCGAGGTCACAGCCGTCTGTTGTGTTTCCGAAAATGTTGAATACTTAAATATATTATCAATTAAAATTTGTAAGAAAATATTAAATAATCTTTTTTTTTTATTGCTTACTCTCAGGTACTGATTTGGTTAGAGAAACTGCGTAAGCAAGTAGGCGATGACTTCACAGAGGAGGGACTCAAGGAGTTCATCTGGAAGACACTCAAATCTGGACAGGTCGTGCCTGGATACGGCCACGCTGTACTCAGGAAGACTGATCCTAGGTAATTATTATAATTTATGTTACTGAATATTAGAAATTTAAGGAAAATCTATATAATAATATGTGAAGCATTAACTAAGGACTGCGGAGGAGCATGAAATTTACCACTATTATCTATATGAATATAATAAAGTGGAACAGTTTATTTGTTTGTTTAACCGCTAAGATCTCTGAAAGTACTGGTCGTACTTACATTTTTTTTACCGCGTAGTATTTGCACTTTCTCAAAATTATGAAAACGAGTCGTTCGTTATTAAATGTATAAATTATATTTATCTATCTGTTAGCAAATGTAGCATAATAAAAGAATTACGCAGGCGAAGCCGCGAGTAGGTCGCTAGTTTATATATAGGTGAAGTTCAGAACGCTAATACTTTTTAATAATAACGCTTATAAAGAACATATAGATATTGTATAGCTCTATTGCCTATAATTGAATTTATTATATATAAATAAATATTTATTAATTTATGCGCCAGTCGTGGCGCAGTGGCACAAAGTGTACTGTAAAACTACTACACTAGGTTCCCTCAGCCTCCCTGCTGTGTGCGGGATAAAGCGTAAAGCTGATTTATTTTATTTATTTATTTAGATACACCTGCCAGCGTGAGTTCGCCCTCAAGCACTTACCAAACGACCCACTGTTCAAGCTAGTAGCGGCCATATACAAAGTAGTACCACCAATTCTAACTGAGCTCGGCAAAGTGAAGAACCCATGGCCCAATGTGGACTCCCACTCTGGTGTGCTTTTGCAGGTATATATTTTTAATATCATTTAGTTAAAACCAGTGTTGTGTTCCGTTAGTTGACAAGCCATGTATTCAGTTCAGGTGGTAAATAAAGTAAGGAGTGTCTTAGCACTAGTTGCTCCCGGTTTGTCCTATTATATGCGAAATACTATATGTGAAGCTGAAAAAAATAACCATTTTTTTTCATTATCGTTTTCTCTAAGTCATTAGATGGATGGTTATTTGGCGTTCAAAAAATTAAACATTAACTTCTTATAATGACCCAAAATTATATGACTATTTCTTATAAAAGAGCTCTCTCTGCCAGTAAGATATGAGCCCGCGGCTGTTTATTATAGAAACTATAAAATAATAAAATCATCTCTCCACAGTATTACGGTCTCAAGGAGATGAACTACTACACAGTGATGTTCGGAGTGTCGCGCGCTCTCGGCGTCCTCGCGCAGCTGATCTGGTCCAGAGCACTGGGCTTACCCATAGAACGGCCCAAGTCTCTGAGCACTGAGTTACTTATTAAACAGCTCGGCAAGTAAATTTTACTCTTGTAAATAAGTTTTGTAATTTGGCTTTTGTTTCGTTGTATTTTTTTTCTATTTGGTTGGCATGGGCGTACGAATAGGGGGAGCTGGTTGGCTCGTGCCCACTTCACAAATTTTACCAACAAAATCATTTTTGTGTAAAAAAAAGCTTTACACTTTCAAAATCTGAGCCCTGGACCTAGACTCCAGAAAGTATCTCTAGATACGCCCATGTCGGTTGGTATAAATTATTAAGTTGAATTTATGTAGGAAATTGGTATATTATTGTACTTATTTGATATATGTTTATTGTCGTTCTAATCACTTTGAATTAGAAATAAGAACTTAAATTTGAACTGTTGTTTAGAAAGGTAAGCTAGAGTAAAGCTGTAGATGAAAAATACAATGGAAAAGCCAAACTAGTTGCAGTCTTAACAACATTTGGTAAAATTTGTTCACATTTATCACCGTAACTTAAACGTGACATACGAATAATGTGGTTTACAACTATTTAATTCCATACTGACATAACTTACATTTATATTGTGTCAGTCAGTCATTATTTGAATGTCACGCACAACAGCGTCACACACAAAACCAATAGTCAATTTTCATTTAATATTTAAATTTAATTAATAAACCAAATTAATTAAATCTTTGCTCCTTCTTTTTTAGTATTAGATTGTAAGTGAATGTTTTTTTGATTGTTTTATTATTTATATTATTTAATGTTGTTGCTATACTGTACTGTATTGTGTACTTATCTGTGATCGTATATTATTTATATTTTGAATGCTTTTTGAAATGGACTAAAATATCGATTGATTTATTATATTATTAAATATGGCGTTAAATTGACTTGGTCGTGTGACAGCTGTTTTTTTTAGCTACGTAGTACAATTTTAGGGTTCCGTAGCGAAATGGTCAGGTCATTGGACATTCTTGTAGAGAAAATAAAGGAAAGAGAAAAAAATCACTCAGTATTTTCACCTAAAACTAATTCTAATTGCTTTAACGGTTCCTTTATTTATTCACCATACTCCGGAAAAAACATAGTTTTACTCTAATATAATGTAAAGTTACCAAAGTATTGATGTATTTGTAATTTATTTGCGAACCACTGTAGAACATGTTTGTTATATTTAAGTTTACTAGATATTATTACAGATAATTATGTATGTCGATACGTCTGTACGTTGGTAATTAAAATTGTATTCAATTCAATATGTATAAATCTTATTATACATAGCTGTCGCGATGTTAGTATGTAAAATTAGGAATATTTATGGTGTAATCGTTGTGTGACATCCGATGGCGATAAAAACATAAATTGACAATATCTAAAATAAATTGGTACGGTGTAGTGTATTTTGCGTTTTTATTATGCAGTTCTAAATGGTCCTAATCATATTAGAAATGCATAACGTCCCCTTATAAATTAGTCTTTTGTAAGTGTAGAATAATGAACATTTTATAAATGTTAAAAATATTTAATAAATAACATTCTCTATCGCCAAATGATAATTTATCTTTGGATAGCGAAAATTTGTAAAAGATCATTTTTTTATTTTACTGATTTTTACTAACAACAAATAAGAAGTAACCAGCATATAATAATTTCGACAAAGCTTGATGAGAATAAATGGTTTAAATATAAACCCGCTTCGATATTTTTTTAATATAAATATGTTTCTTTCCTGAACGTGAAATAACACTTCAAAAAGTAAACAATGTAAAGTAAAACAACTAAACTGAATTGATTAGTTGAAATTTTACCAATTTCACAATCTAATAACGATTGATTAAATTTGGCGAAACAAATAGTTTTTTTATCTACAAATTCATATTTTTACGATTCAAATTTGGCTTTTTATATAAAAAATTTGTAAATTGTCAAACTTAAAATTGGTATTCGTAATGTTTTTTTTTATTCAACTAATTAAATAATATAAAATGTATTATACATTTGTTATATATAGTACTCTATCGACTAAAAATTATATTTATTAATAATGTTTATTCTAAACAGATCCAGAAACAAAGAAATGTGTAGAAACTGAAAAAGGGAAAAACAATTAAGCAAACACTTTTATTTTGGAAACGAGAAATAGTTTTTTAAAATAAGGTTAAATTTGAGTTTTATTGAGTAATTAGTGTAGTAGTTGGATCAATTTCTAGTATTTTTTGAAAATAAAATAAGTAAGATAGTTCATTAAATATTATATAATTATATAAAGTTATTATAAAATATATTTAAGTGTACATCACAGGAGAGGCCAACATCGAGCAGTGGCACATGTCTGACTGTAAACACGAAGATTGTAGGTTTGATTCCTACTCAAGGGAATCAATTATATTCATTTCCTTCCTCTGATAACAAACAAGTTACATACTTTTTTAAATTTTGAAAATAATATTCTTCCACTTAACACGGAATATCTCGAAAATTGGACGATGCGAGGAGAACGGAGTGTTTTAACTCTAGGTTCACACTGCCTACCCTAAGAAAATAATATAAAATGTTAATGTGTATTATAATAATAATAATAATAATAATACACATAATAATGCTTCGAAAAATTAAGCGGAAAGTGGTAAATGGAGTGTTTTAACATTAGGTTTCCTTTACTTACCATGCTAATGGGATAAGGAGTGAAGAACATACAGACAAGAAATTAAATAAAAGTTATTAAAGAAAGTATGAATTACAAAATCTATACTTATAATAAATCTGTAGAAAAGTCGTTTCTGTACATTGAAAATATTTAAAAAAAAAATAGCCAGGGTGTTAAAGGATAATTAACAGAATCCATTTCGAACATTTTTGGAATTTTTGTCTGTTTGTCTGTTTGTCTGTTTGTCTGTTTATCTGTTTGTCTGTTTATCTGTTTGTCTGTTTATCTGTTTGTCTGTTTATCTGTTTGTCTGTTTATCTGTTTGTCTGTTTATCTGTTTGTCTGTTTATCTGTTTGTCTGTTT
>DWMY01000297.1:0-30473 GCA_018249775.1 Heliconius hecalesia formosus
AAATACTCTACATAATGGTGAAAACCGCATCAAAATCCGTTGGGTGGTTTAGAAGAAGAAAACGTAGAAAGGCCAGACAGAGAAAAAATGCGTTCTTATTTTATAAGATATAGAGAAGAGATAGAGATATGCTATTAATATTGTTATACCAATTTATATTGACAGTAAGTATATGGTTGTTTTTGCTAATACATTTTTGATGATATCACCGTATAAATCTTATGATTCATAAGGAATAAATGATTTTAATATTAAAAATCTTGTGCTATGTACCACCACCCACTCGAAGTTAGTGTTATAGTTGTAATTGTACTATTTATAATGGTAAACTAAAGTTCTTCTTTATTCAAGTTGCATTCAATTTCTATGAAATCATAGATTTGTTATTTTTTCACACTTAAACTGTCTCGTGTAAGAATACTCCGTTCCCCACGTTCCCCCCTTAATTTAGAGAAATTGCATGCTGAATGGTGGAAAACGAAACGAAAATACTTCATTCCCCTTAATGAGAACGGAATCTACAACCGTCGCGTTCCCACTGCGCCACGACGGCCAACGTACACCTACTCGTATTCTGGTTCACACAATTTCGTAGACTCCCATGGAAAGCAATAGCTGCGTGTATATCATAAAACCGCAATTCCCAGAGGCTGGCTGGTTACACTTGGTCACCTTATGTAGCGTCTTCGTTGCGCGTGCATAACTTTCACAACGCCTTTCGCAGTTTCTCGCACTTTTCCACAGTAAAAAGAAACGTCCATTGTTATTCACAATATATGTTTCACTATTCTTGTGTTATTTAACAAAGTATCGAGAATAAGTTGTTGTGGGGATGAACAGACATACAAAAAAACATAAGCTTTAATAAAAAAAAAAGAAATTAGGAGAAGATTTTTATGATTTTGTTAAAATAAAGTAAAATTGACAATATTGTTTGTCAAAAAAGAAACCATTGTTTAAAACACGTGTCAAAGTAAAACCGTAAAAATTTAACATCTATGAAATCACCTCTCAAGGCACGAAGAACAAACAATAAACAAAATAAATAGATCTTTAGAAAAAAAACCTTTTCATCTTTTCTTTTTGGTGACATTTTGAAATTAGCTCAACGATTGACAACATTTTACTTTTAACTTTCTCAATGGCTTTAGAGAAATTTCCAATTCGTTTAAAAACAAATTTATTAAGATCATTGTAAGTGTCGTTTACTCAAATCTAAAGAATTTAGTAAATTATTTTGGTAATTCTTTGCCCATATCAAAATTTAAAGGACCACAAAACCGAATAGCGGTGCCTGATCGACCTGTTTTAGTCATAGTATGTGAGTAGATGGAGGCATGCTGATTTTACACCTCATTGCATTTTGTTCAGCAAATGGCCTTGCCGAGGACAACAGTACTGCTTCCAGAACTGGTAGTACTCTCCTTACACAGCTATTATTTTTATGTAACTTGATGTTTTATTAGTAATGGATTGCTTGAATACAGAAAAATATTTTTAAATTCAAGCGCAAAATTTTGATTTTGATCTAAATATGGAAATTACGGAATTAAATATTATAGATTTTTATAATCTAATGCCATTTACTGTTATTCATTTTACTGTTGTTGTAATTTTTTTTTATAAATAGTTTTTATAAAATGTCAGCATTTTATATCCCTTCCTCAATTAAAAGTTAATAAATAGATTTAGTTGTGATTTCTCCGTTTTTTTTTTATTCAATATTATTTATGCTCAATTTTGTCTCTTTTGTTTAAAGTTAGTATATATTTTAGGTTCTCTACTTCTACTTCTACAATTGATCTAGGATATAACTTTTAATAGTTGTTGATTTTTTTTCTTTGTAATTTCCATACAACTAGATGATATTATTCTTAAATAGTTGTTGATTTTTTTTCTTTGTAATTTCCATACAACTAGATGATATTATTCTTATTTTTATAAAATTATACAGTAACATTCCGTCTGAATCGTTATACAAAAACACAAGCTTAATATAAAGGATAATAATAAAAAATGCGTTACGTCACACGGGCGGTCATTCTATTATGGTATTTCTGTCGGTGAGTCATCAGCGATGCCGGTTCGTGGGTACCCCTTAGGGTTTAAACACAATTATTTTTAATACCATATTTGATATATATATTTTTTACATTTTTATTTTGAGATTGTCTTGGCGCAACGACACAGTGTTTGACGGTAAACGCGGTGGTTGTAGGTTCGGTTCCTAGTCGAGAAATTAATTATTTCTTGTGTCTTAACTTTAGATACCCTCTAGTTACCCTGATATATGCGGGATACAGCGTGAAGCTGTGATGATGATTGGACATTTTATGTGAAAATAAAAAATTGTGCTCCAAAATAGAAGTAATACATAAAAATATTTGTAAATATTTAAATTTGTATTGAATTACATTAATTATTTCTAATTTCTCCAATATTATTGCTACCAGACATCATTATATAGCACTTACTTATAGAACACTGAAAAGGAAAATTTTGTAGAAGAAACTCAATAAATAAGTACATTTGATTCAGCAATAGTTCGACTGTAAAATTTCGCCACTTTATTTTCTCGTTCACTGAATATATACTCGTAGGTACTACTACTCTTTCTATTACAGTATATCAAATATTAAAAGTGCTATAAGTTTATTGCAAGTTTATTTGTACTTTTTTATTAGTCGTTTATTAGTTTTTTTTTTCATTTCGTTAAAAGTGAGGCCAGTCGTGGCACAGTGGCACAAGCGTGTGACTGTTAACGCTACAGGTTGTGGGTACGATTCCTACTCGAGGGTAAGAAATAATTAATATTTTTATTTCTTCACTTTGGTAGCACACAAGGCCTCTAGAAAGTGGAGAACGGAAGTGTCTTACTGGGTACTGAGTGTCCTAGCATTAGGTTCACAGGTTCCCGTAGCCTCCCATTCTATGTGAACGATGCAGCGTAAAAAAAAGACTTGTAAAAACGAAACAATTTTCGTGGATATAACGGTTCAAATTGGGAGCAACAAATTGTATACGGTCGGACAAACGATAACTGACAGCCCTACATCGGTACAACGGTCACAGCACCAGTTGTGAGATAATATACGCAACATTCACAAATAAGCGCCCTCGCACACTATAATATCACTTATTATTATTATTATATTATATATTTATATACTGTTGAAACATTCACAAATGTGAGAAAAACCCTATTGTTTTATTTTAAAATGTTTACACGAACTAATATATGTTTAAAAAACTATACGGTTTCTATAAAAAGAAGCGGAACTAGACACAGGGTAAGGCACACACATTCTTAAGTTCGAATAACAAGTAATACGTTAACAAATTTAAAACAGGTACATTCTGTTTATCTGTCGTCGCCTTTACAGTGTCTGGAGAAACGAGTGCTTTTGCTAAGGCACGGACTCCACCAAAGCGGAAATGTACGGAGAAGTTCAAAGCGGAAGATTAGCTTAGCGATCTCCACTAAAGACAAGATTCTATTGGTTATTACAAAAAAAAACCTCTCCGCTCGTCTTGTCTCCTCTTTGGTGGAGTCCGGGCTTTAGATGGACAAGGCCGCTGCATTTCGTATGATAAAAACCGCAGCCACAGTGGCCTTTTACGTTTAACGATTACCCAAACACAAATATTTCGATTAGTCATACTGAAACTTGTTTTTAAATGAATGCGCGAACGTTTTGAGACATGCATTGATAACAGTTTACAAGATACAAACCTTACAAGGCAAAAGATAAGTAAATATAAATTGAGGTTAATTCATGACTTTTAAAAGTAATATTTAAACAGAAAATATATTTATAAAGATATTGTCAAAGATCTTATGAGCAAAGAAACGTATATAAATTTGCACGATATTTAGTGTTTTTTTTTTAAATATTTTAACCTTTTTTCTCAGTTTTGGTATTAGCACCTACTAGAGACTCTAACGACGTTGTGCGGTTAAACTTATTTTTATACTATAGTCAAGGATAATAATTTTATTATAAAAATAAACAAACTTAGTAAAGTATGAAATACATACCTAGTTGTTATCGTCACAAGTTTTGAATTGAAATAAACAAAAAATCAAAATTAAATCAGCTTCACGCTGTATCCCGCACACAGCAGTATAGGCAGCGGAAACCTAGTGTTAAGACACTCCGTTCCCCATTTTCCGCCGAGTTCTGGAGCCATTGCGTGTTGATTGGCGGAACTCAACGCCGCCCTGTGCCTCGAGACCAGACCGAGAAAATGAAAATATAAATGTAAATAAATATTACATTTTCTCGAGTGGGGATCGGATCCACAACCAGTCGATTTTACAGTCACACTTTGTACCTGCGGCACGACTGGCCTCTTTTATTATTTGAAATAAATATCAAATAATCAAAAGTCCTAATAGCTATCGCTTCTAATAGAGACATATAAAACTAAAACGTATCTATATAGTAGAAGATCCGACAAAAAAACGACTAGTACACGCTTCCTCTCGAATTTCATTGGAGGGCACGGAGCATTATTTTGCAATGGGGAAGCACGCAATCTTTGATTTATAAACAGGCAGCGTGCCAAAACACGAATCACGATCTCGCTAACATTTCGGTTTTTAATATGTATGTATGTAATTATTTTTATATTTTATATACGTAGATCTATGATTCTTTGAAGTTGATTATGAACTTGATTTAGTTTAGGCATTGATTTTATGCATATATATAATAAAAACAAACCAGTTTCACGTTTGGTCCGATTCAGAGTGACCACAATATTAAGACACGTTCTCTATTCTTTTTTTTCAATTTTTTCCCAATTTTCGGGAGTGCGTGTTGAGTGATTAAACAAATGAAAATAATTAATTCCACTGGGTGGGAATAGAATCCACAACCGTCACGTTTACAGTCAGACGGCCTGAAATGAAATAAATAAAAAAAAAGTTTATTAAAATGCTTAGTTCTATATAGTCCAGCAGCTAGGATGTATCTTAGTAGTACTTACTACATACGTGATGGTCATGGATCTAACTCTATCGGAAGAATGTTTTTTGTTTAAAATATTAAAAAGAAACGATAAAAATGTTAAGTCAGTACATAAGTTCAAATTATTTACAAGATCATGTAAAAAAACATAGTCAGTTAAATTCATCCAAAAAAAAAATTACCAAAATAGGCTAAACTTGAAAAAAAAAAATCTAATAGCAAATTCTAATATTGTCCAACACAGTAGAGATATTACCTTCCGTAAAGTGTTTATAAAAAGTTAGTTATTGTTAAAAATTTTATGAGGTCAGTGAAACTGGACCACTCTCGCTTTTAGCCTCGCTTTAGAACGTTCGAATTTACAATATCGTTACAACAGAGAGAATAATCTCATGAATTTACTACTTGTTTGTAGGATTTATGAACGTGACTATTGAGCGATTGGAAGTATTTGTGGAGTGTTTGACACTGTAGTGATTGTTTTTAACGCGGTTATAGCGTGACAGGTTCAATTCCTACTCAGATTCACGCTGTATCCCGCACACAGCAGGCAGAACACAACGTAACGCCTTGCCTCGACACCAGAGCGAAGAAATGGAAATATAAATTTAAGTAAATATTTCATCTCCTCGAGTGGTGATCGAACCCACAACCAGTCGGTTTTACAGTCACACTTTGTGCCCCTGCGCCACGATTGGCCTCAAACATTCCTACTCGAGGAATAAAAATATTTAATATTTTCATTTCTTCTCTCTGGTGTTGAGGCTAAGCGCGGCCTTGAGTTCCGCCACTCAGCACGCAATTTATTCAGAAATCGACGAAAAGTGGGAAACAGAGTGTCTTGACATTAGGCTCCCTCTGCCTAGCCTTTGAATTGAATGAAGCGAGTTATTTGGTACGGTAAAAACTTTTCGCTCAAAATCGTAATTATGCTTCGTTTCAAACGTTATATAAATTTCATTCGAATCAACAGCCACCCACGTTGAGCTTCCATAAATTTTCCGCCATCGTTCCTCTCAGAACTAAAAATAGTTCTATTGAGAATATGCGGACTATTGGGCAAGTGTTTGATTGGCGTAGACGCTATTTCTTTATATTATTCTTACATATTTTGTTTTTTTTATCAGCTTCACGCTGTATCCCGCACACAGCAGGGTAGGCAGAGGGAACCTAGTGTTAAGACACTCCGTTCCCCACTTTCTGCCGGATTCTGGAGGCATTGCATGTTGAGTGGCAGAACTCAACGGTGCGCTTTGCCTCGACACAAGAGCTAAGTAATGGAAAGATAAATTTAAGTAAATATTTCATCTCCTCGAGTGCGGATCGAACCTACAACCAGTCGGTTTTACAGTCACACTTTGTGCCACTGCGCCACGACTAGCCTCAACATATGTTATGTTCTTTAAACATTACATATGAACAGAATATCATATATGTATTTTATATTCAATTCGCTTTTAATTCATTGAAATTATCTTTTTTTTGTTTATATTCACGTTGTATCCCACACGCAGCAGGGTAGCCAGAGGGAACCTTGTGTTAAGATACTGCATTTCAAATTATCCGCCGAATTCTGGAGGCATTGGAGGCGTGTTGAATGGCTAAACTTAACGCCGCGCTTTGCCTCTACACCAGAGCGAGGAAATGAAAATATTTAATTACCTCGAATGAGAATCGAACCCACAACCTGTAGCGTCTATAGTCGCACCTTACTATTACTAATTTCATAGGGCATCCATTGTAAAATCACATTACAGAAAACGATTCGACCTCCACTCTCCTTTCAATGTGACACTTTAGGTATCAGACTAGTATCTACATATCTACATACATATAAAGTAAATCGAATTTTCCATTCAGTTCGATTTAGACCTAAAGCTTACAACGTAGGATTCGTATCAAGCGTTTAGTAACAGCAAAATGTTGGTTATTTTAGTCTATCTTTTATTACTAGTGTAGTAGTCTATCCTTTAAGAGCTACACTCAGTCCATCAACGATCAGTAGAAATGTGTAGAAAAAGATATATTAATGCTATTTCGTTTCTCTGTTAGTGAATTGAATAAGCATAAAATAAAATAAATAGAAATAAATCAGGTTCACGCTGTATCCCGCACATAACAAGGTAGGCAGCGGGAATATAGTGTTAAGACGTAGTCGTAGACGGCGGAATTTAACGCCGGGATTTTTGCCTTAGGGCCCGAGCGAAGAAATGAAAATACAAAATAAATAATAATTAATTTCCTCGAGGGATCGAAACCACGACCATCGGGTTAAAGTCACACACACCCTTGTGCCCCTGCGCCACGACGTCCTCGTATAATAATAATGTAAATTGTATATCAGTATGAAGCGATTTGATAAAGGACTCGACTATTTGATAGCCGTAGCCAGCCATATCGTTGGATTTGTTTAGAAAAACAATATTTTTATATATTTTTTATTAGCGATATGAAAAATACTAATACAGCCTTAAAACTCGCTAGATCATTTTAAATTTTAAAAAGGTTTGTATATAGTTCTACTATATAACATTACAGTGCATATACATATATATTTATTTAAACGGAAACCTATAGGTGAAATCAAATCCACCGTAATAGCTATTTAGACCTCCCAAAGGAAGTAGACGCGTCGTATTTCCCACCCCACGTAGAGAAATTCTTTGGTTTTCCATCTAAAGTAAAATTTCGAAGCTTCCATCGGAAGCGAAGATGGTGATAGAAAGGCGTAAAAAAATTCGCAATTTCTGATTATAAAACACTTTTGTGCTTAAATGAAATTCTAGACAACAATTTGTCTAAAATAAGGTGCAGGAGCACATATTATATTTTCATTCGCTCTGGTGTAGAGAGAGACAAACCGCGGCATTGAGTTACGCCACTCAACATGCAATATCTTCTGAAATCGGAGAACGGAGTGTCTTAACACTAAGTTTATTGTGCGGAATGTAGAGTGAAGCTGATATATTTATTTTATTTAACTGTTTTACAAAAAAGAGGAAAAAAAGAACTAAATAACTCATTATTGGAAATATCTAACAATAAACTAGGTATAAATATTACGATAACGTTCTTCAAACAAATATTTAAAAATAATATAACTAAGAGCGTTTTAATATGAACAATATGAATCATCATATTATTTTTATGCAACAAATGAAAAATAAATGAAAACATTTATTGTTATAATAAAAACAAAACATTTAATGATAAAGTAATTCTAGATACTGTCTATTTATTTTCTTTATTCTATTTCAATAGTGACTAACAATAAATAATATACAAAGCCTTTTGAAAACTTATTTGAATCGAATAGATTTAAATAACAGAGAAACATTTAACTACAACTAGGTTATGTAAAATCAGATGTTCGAAGCTATTAATCCTATTAGTCACTATTCATCACATAAATATAACTTAACCAAATAAAAGTTATTGTTTTTAATGTATTGTTTTTTTTTATTATATTATATTTCATCCATTTTAAGCTTTAATTGAGGCCAGTCGTGGCGCAAGGGCATATGTAAATGCAAATGGTGGTGTGTTACATCCCCATTTAAGGAAATGAAATATTTATTTCAATTTATATTTTCATTTCTTCGCTCTGGTGTGAAGGCAAAGCGCAGCGTTGATTTCCGCCAAACAACACGCAACTCCAGAATACGGCGGTAAATGGGGAACAGATTGCCTTAACACTAGGTTCCTTCTGCCTACCCTGCTGTGTGCAGGATACAGCGTGAAGCTGATTTAATTCTGATTTAGTTTTTTAATTTAAATTGAATTTTGTTTACAATAGAAACTATTTATAATTTGTTTCTGTTTTAATATAATATACTAATTTATTAATCTATGTATGTATTGAAAATTCTTAGCGTTTTTTAGAATATTTTTTTTCCTTTGTAAAAAGTTTAACTGTACATACAAAAATGCAACCTAATAATGACAGAACGATCAAATCAATCTAAAGTTCATAGCCAGTGCTGTTGTCTACATTAATAGAGTATTTCGATACAACAAATGTAGGAGATTTCAACCTTTCAACCAATAAATCTGATAATTGATTCCAGTAAAGGAACAAACATAATTGAATCGCCCAAAACTGTGGAAATCGCGAAATCTCCACGAGATAACTTACGTACGAGTCTATATTAAAGTGAAACGTTACACTAATAAAAATGGAAAAAACATTGCAAGTATTTATTCTTTATTTTGAATTAATTATAACAGGATCATATTATAAGGATTTTTATATTATAAGGATATTCATATTATAAAGATTCGATTCCAACTTCAGGAAATGAAGTATTTTATATTTGCAACTCCACCATTCAACACGCAATGCCTCCAGAATTAGGCAGGACGTGGGGAGCGGAGTGTCTTACCACTAGGTTGTGACTACCCTTCTACAAACGGGATGAAGCGTGAACCTATAAAAAAATATATAAATGATATATGTATTTTTATTTGAGTAATTTCTTCTTAACATAAAATAAACCAAATTAAAATTTGTATGGCAACTTTGCTCTGTTTACTGAAATAATCGGATTTCGGGGATCGAAATGGTTTCAACTGATTGAATTACACTTTAAATTATCAGCATTTATGTAGTATGACATTAATCTTTGTACTTTTTGAATAACATTTATTAATAGTTCAACGACAATAATATAAATACAAAAAATTGACACAGGATTTTAATAAAAAAAAATTAAAATCAGCTTCACGCTGTATCCCACACACAGCAGGGTAAGCAGAGGGAACCTGGTGTTAAGAAACTCCGTTTGCCATTTTCCGCCGAGTTCTAGAGGCATTGCGTGTTGAGTGGCAGAACTCAACGCCGCGCTTGTCCTCGACACCAGAGCGAAGAAATGAAAATTTAAATTTGAGTCAATATTTCATCTCCTCGAGTATGGATCGAACCCACAACCACTCGGTTTTACAGTCACACTTCGTGCCCCTGCGTCACGACTGGCCTCAAATTTCCATTAAATACAGCATATTGGATGTACCCGTAAACATGGAATACAAAGCGAAACCAATCAAAACTATTAATAACTTCGAAACGACCACAAATCGCGCTGCATTTGACATTAGCAATTTTTTACATTAAAATATCAATTTAATAGTAAATAGAATTATGGTTTTTATCTTTTTGTATGTGATTTTTTTTGGAAAACGCTCTAATCTCACGTCCAAGTTTAAGCCGTGCATACTTAAGACTTTATATGAACTTTATAAGAATTTATAAGAACGTCTATTTAGTTCTCTACATCAGGATTTGAACCTGTAATACAGGAGCAACAACTTACCAATAGTGTTGTGAAGGTGTTGGTTAATGTCATTATCGTTTTTGAATAAGGCTAAGGTTAGTCATAATAGCCGTGACATCATAATTGTAACGTCTAGATATTTTTTTTAAATAAGCCAATAAAAAATTAAAATAAAAAAAAAATTGACAACATTCCTCATCCAAAGTTAGTAACGTCGTAAACGTCGTGACGCTGCGGCAAAGCGTCTGACTATATGCGAGGCTTGTGGGTTCGATTCTAACTCGGATGAATGTATTTTTTCCATTTCCTCGCTCTGGTATCAGGACATAGAGCGGCGTCTCGTCTCGAAAAGTTGGTTAAACATGAGGAACGTGTGTATTAACACTAGGTTCCCTCTGTCGACCCTAGTATATGCTGGATACAAAGTGAACCTATTCAATATTAATAGTTATACAGAAACTAACGACTGTTTTAATAAATAATTCTACAATAAAGCCGTTATGCAATCCTGTAATAAGATACAGCAGCGAGCTGAGCAGTAGGTATTTGTAGTTTATCGCACCATTGATGTCGACCACTTGGTTATCGCCTAGTTAACTTAATAAACATTTCAAATAAACATTTCCATATATAAAATATGTTAAATAAATGAAATGAAAAAATGAACGTACGTTTTCATTTTAATCATTTAACTTTAAATGAAAGTGGAAGCCACGTTGATTCCACAGTGGACTTTTATTAAACAAGTATACTTTAAATATCAACATCAAAAAATACGAAAATCAGCTTATAGCTAGCTCACTTGTAACCTGTATATTTCTCCCGAAATGAAATGTTCAATTTCGTAGGGAATTTTAATTCGAAATAACTTTTACGTTTCGAAACTCGCTCTCCACTACCTCTTATTAAGATGCGGAATATTCTCTAGATGTACCTACCTACCTACATATACGAGTATATAGTTACCAACTTTGGATGAGAAATTTTATATTTTTCATATAAAAGTTATTATTATGAGGCCTGACATGGCGCAGTGGCACTAAATGTATCTATAAGAGCGACAGGTTTTGGGTTCAATTCCCACTCGCGGAAATGAAATATTTAATATTTTCATTTCTTCGCTCTGGTGTTAAGGCAAACCGTGGCGTTCAGTACCGCCACTCAACACCAGAATTCAGCGGAAAATAGGGAACAGCGTGTTCTCAACACTAGGTTCCCTCTACCTACCCTGCTGCTGCTAAAAGAAAATAAATATTATATTACGTTACAGGAAGCTTGATAGTTATGTACATACGTCTCAGACAATAAACTCACAAGCATTTGAAGAACTCGAATAGAATTTGAAGGTCTCTATTTGTACTGAAATATTTTACAATAGCATCCAGTGTTAGCCAAATGAAATGCTCTTTGAGGTTTTGCCCTTGTATTCTCGACTATACGTACTAATACATGGTTAGAGCGTTCAATGTTTGTTCCTATCTCGTATCTATTCGTACCGTGAGTCATGCGTTATTCATCGACCTCTATACTGTATTAAGGTAAATATCCAGCTGTATAGCTATGATATTTATACGCCGTTACAAATTATAAAATTATCCATTTTTTTAGCTTTTCGCTGTATCCCGCACATAACCGGGTAGGTAGAGGGAACCTGGGGAACTAGTGTTAAGACACTCCCGTTTCCATTAAGACATTCCCGTTCGTCACTTTCGGCCGAATTTTGGCGACAGTGTCGGTTGAGTAGCGGAACTTAGTGCCGCGACTTTTTTTTATTTATATATTAAATTTTTACAAGTTTTTTTTACGTTCCAAAGCAAAGCGTTCGAGTTTTTTCACAAGTAGGTGATCTACTGAATCTTTTTTATAGAATGATATTGATCAATGTTATCTACGAGTGCCTATACCTAGTACAAAAATAAATATTTTCATAATTAAAAGAGATCAGCACAGCAGGTTAGGCAAAGTGATCCTACTGTTAATACACTCCGTTCTCCTACTTTCCGCCGAGTTCTAGAGGCATTGAATGTTGAGTCGCAGAACTGAACGCCGTGCTTTGCCTCGATACCAGAGCGAAGAAATGAAAATATAAATGTAAATAAATATTTAATTTCCTCGAGTGGGGATCGAACCAACAATCAGTCGATTTTACAGTCACACTTTATGTTCCTGCGTCACGACTGGCCTCTAAAAGAGATTAAATAATTATAATTTTACACAATCAATCTATCTTAATCCTTTATAATATAATGATGAATGAACATCACAACTTTGGTACATTAGCTCTGTCCCTATTGTAAGTTGATGAAAGTTTACGGACCAATCGCCGTAATAAACGTTGGTAGCTAATATATGTAAGAGGCACTAAGTGTGACTGTAAACGTGACAGGTTGTGGGTTCGATCCCCACTCAAGGAAAAAAAATATTTAAAGGAGATGGAAAATCGTGGGCCCAAATGTTGTATGTATGGTTGAGATATGGTCTAAAAAATGGTTAATTCTTTCTTTTTTTGAATATCTCTGAATCAGCTCAATTGACAATCTAGAATCCGAGATAAATGAGAAAAAGTGTTCAATATCCTTAATCGATATAAATAATTCATTATAGTACTACGAACATAAAATATCTGTTAATTTTAATCAAGTCTAAGTATTTTAATGAATTTTTAGTGCATATAATTACAGTATAAATAAAGAAAATGTCAATTGATTACTGAAAAAACAACAAGAAATCCATTTTGAATCGATTAAAATCAATCATAATTAAATAACAGATGTGAGAGCTGATTGACATTGACACTATCTAATGATTTTTGCATTTGTCGCTTCATTCGTTTCGTTTGTTTCAATGCGTTTTGAGTCGTCCTTTGCCGGTGGTTTTCATATTTTCAATGACTACTGCTCTGTTTTTCACGGACTTTTTACTTAGTATTCACCTATTTATATTATTGATTTTATAGAAATTGTGCTGTGAAGTTAACCTCACTTTTACCAAATCTTTAATAACACAGCTCTAAGATTGCCAAAACTTACAGAATTTTCAGGGAGGGAATGATGTATGTACCGGAATCTATTAAATCATACCATTTTCATCTCTATACATTTTGGACCCAAGAATGTATGCAATTGCTTCAGTCTCCTTTATGTTTTCATTTCTTCGCTCTGGTGTCGAGGCAAAGCGCGGCGTTGAGTTCCGCCACTCAACACGCAATGCCTTCAGACTTCGGCGGACAGTGGAGAACGGAGTGTCTTAACACCAGGATCCCTCTGCCTAGCCTGCTGTGTGTGGGATACAGCGTGAAACCGATTTGATTTGATATATGTAATTCGCATAATATATATACAGAACTAGTGTGCCTCGTGTCACTTACCACACTTTGATATCTTGACTGATCTTCATATAAAAATGTAATAATGTCACAATCTTTGCAAGTGGGTGACATAAAAGTGCATTTACAATGTAACAAATCGCCTAAAGTAGGGCAAAATAAGTAAAAAATCTAATTTTTAGTGATACTATGTGATACTATTTTACGAAACGTAAAAAGTATCCGATCCTTATTTGATCATGTTTTTTTTTATTTCAGCTTCACGCTGTATTCCGCCTATAGGTACGCACGGTACGCACAGGGAACTTAATGTTACTACATTCAGTTTCCTACTTTTCGCCGAATTTTCAATCATCGCTTTTTTTGCTTTTGTCTTAGAACTAGAGCGAAGAAATCAAAATATTAATAAATATAGTCCATTCCACCAAGAATCGAACGCACAACCACCGCGTTACAGTCACACGCTTGTGCCGCTGCGCCACGACGGTCTCTATTTGATTTTGTGACTATCAATCTGGAAACGGTGGCAATTTTATGCTGCTTAAAGAACTAAGTATCTATCTATATTAAGCGCAATTGTTATCTATTTAAGATAAATGAGAAAACCTATAAGTGCAGATTATCCGCTGTTAGTGAGCAGCGAATGAAAAAGACCGATGGCGCCCAACCGGAAACACTCAATTTAAAAAAAAAACAACGAACCCGAGCCAAGCGACAGCCGGTAGTAATGTCATGTTTATAGTTAGTTATTTGTAAACTACATCTATTCGTTTATATAAATAATAATATTTATATTATTCTAAAATTTACTTTATTTTAAGGGTTCCCAAAGGGGCAGACGGGGCCCTATTAGTAAGACTTCGCTGTTTGTCTGTATATCCGTCTGTTAATAGGCTGTGTTGAAATTTTCACAGTTGTATTTCTGTTGCGGCTATAACAACAAGTACAATAAAAACATAATGAAATAAAAAAAATGGTTTTTATAGATAACAACCGAGTTTTTTAGTTTCACGCCGTATCCCGCATATAGCAGGGTAGAGGGAACCTAGTCATAAAACACTGGGTTCCCCACCTAAAATTTACTTAAACGTAAAATAAATTACTCCAAGACAGTGACTATTGTACCATATCTAACAGTAGCTATGTTAATGAGCGATTAGTCTACAGATAATAGAAAACAGTTTTTCTGAACCACGTTAATTGTTCTAGATGTACAAAGCGTTCTATTTATCTCGGCAACTGGAATGTGACGGCGCTAAAATATATTTTTCTAATTGTTTTACTGTAGTTAAAAAGTATTTTTTAGTTAAAAAAAAACAGTTTGTTTAGTTAAAAAACATTTTTTTATTTAAAAAAAATAAGTTTTTTTATTTAAAACAAACCAATTACATTGTTTTACTGTGGTTAAAAACATTATTTTAGTTAAAAATAACAGTTTTTTAGTTAAAACAAACCAATTATATTGTTTTACTGTGGTTAAAACATTATTTTAGTTAAAAAATAACCGTTTTTTAGTTAAAACAAACCAATTACATTGTTTTACTGTGGTTAAAACATTATTTTAGTTAAAAATAAGTTTTTTTTAGTTAAAACAAACCAATTATAATAGTGGTAAATCATCTAAATCATATTAAATATATATCATTGCTGTGATGTGGTCGTTATCAAATATTGATAAATACTAACAGAGGATTGCCTGCATTTATATTGTATGTACATTTTCGAGTTTGTAAGATACAATCAAACACAATGGCAGCTTTGAAATTATTCGGGCTATTCATGGGCTATCATCAATATAACAGTTTTAGAAGCCAGTCGTGGCGCAGCGGCACAAGCGTGTGCACTGTAAACGCGACAGGTTGTGGACTCGATTCCCACTCGAGGAATAAAATATATTATCATGTTTTAGTTTCTCCGCTCTGGTGTCGAACAAAAGCGCGGCGTTAAGTTCCGCCACTCAACATACAATGCCTTTAGAACTCGATGTAAGGTGGGGAGCGAAGTGTCTTAACACTATGCGCCCTCTGTCTACCACGCAGGATGAAAAAAAATATAACAAGTGAATATGTAAGCGTGTCTAATAGATAGAATAAAACATATGGTACGATTTGTCATGCAAGTCTATATGCAGATAGTGCACGATTTAAACGGCATCAAATGGATCGTGAACACGTACATATGTGTTTAATTTTTTTTCAGTTTCCATCTCTCCGTACAATAGCACTCGATGTTGATTAAAAAGTAATGAGACGGAGAAAAAAAAAAGTTTGAAGCCCACTGTAGTCAAATGTACGTGTTTCATTCCATTCTTTTTAAATCTTAAAATTAACATTCAACGAGTCATACATGAAAGTATACTTTTTCACGAATGTACCAATATGTAAGGTACCTAGATTGTAGGTAAACAGTGCATATACAATTTGTTTACTTCATTTGCATATATTTTATTAAAAAAAAATTATAATAAATCAGCTTCACGCTGTATCCTGCACACAACAGGGTAGTCAAAGGGAACCTAGTGTAAGACACTCCGTTCCCCACTTCCTGCCAAATTCTGGAGGTATATTTTATTGTTTAAGGAAATAACAATGTTTTATAGTAATTCGAATAATTTTAAAAAAGAACCGTCCTTTCTTATATTTTAGCTTGACATTACTTACCCGGATATTTAATTATTTATTTCATTATTTTTATATAATAGTATATTTTTTTAAAGTGCATTTGAAAAATATTCTGTAGTTGCCCTCCAGATGAATATACAGTAGATATACTTTTATTTATTACTAACGACGCAGCCAATATTATAGCATGCAATATTAAATTTTTTTTATTTATAAATCAATTTAAATAAAACTAAAATTAAATGTTATGGGAAGTTTGTCAAAATAGGATAGAGAAAATTGCAAATCAGTGAAGCCGTTTTTAAGGTAAGCATGTACAAGCGTACAGACAAACAGGCAAAATTCACTGTTTTATTTTCTCTTACATCAATAAATGTCCCCAATAATAGATTTTCTCGTACATCTTCCATGTACAGACTGCAATCACTTAGTTTTATTATAAGTATTCATAGATATAGATAACAATCAAATTAAAAATTATAATTATATGTAAGAATAACACATATATTTAATTTTAAATCCTTTATAGATACCTATAATAGGTAACACAGAACTACAATTATTTTAATAAGTTAAATTTGTTATCTAAACAAAAAAGTTCTATTAAAATTCTGTTTTCTATATTTTAAGTACGAAATAGCTATTAAAAACTTACACGTCGTCCACAAATTGGATTACCTACATAATACGTGCAAACGGACCTCAGTAATACGTAATATGGCAAATGTCATTACTAAAAACTAGAAGCCAGTAGCAGTGCGTTTGAAGCTTTGCCTCAATCTGAATGGCATACAGTAAATAACTTTAAATATAGAAAAGTCCCACCAAAGTGCCATTCGAATTTTAAATGAATTTGTAAGCACTTTGAAAATATGTCACTTTGTAGTGTTTCTGGTTACATTTTTTTTTATTTTATCAGCTTCACGCACACAGCAGGGTAGGCAGAGAGAACCTAGTGTTAAGACACTCCGTTCCCCACTTTCCGCCGAATTCTGGAGACATTGCGTGCTGAGTGGTGGAACTCAACGCCGCGCTTTGCCTCGACACCAGAGCAAAGAAAATGAAAATATAAATGTAAATAAATATTTCACTTCCTCGAGTGGGGATCGAACCCACAACCAGACGATTTTACATTCACACTTTGTGCCTCTGCGCCACGTAAAAAAAATAATTTTACAATTTACTTTTTTTTCTTTTTTGTTATTCTGATGAATAAATTGTGTTAGTGAGATAAAAATCTCACTGACTTCTTTGAAGTTTTACACATTGGTAAGCTATAAATGTGAAAGAAAAATAAAATAAGTTGATATTTAATGTATTATGTATTCATTGAATAGACAGAGGGAATCTAGTGTAAAGACAATCTGGTTCCCAAATTTCATCCAATTTTCAAGACATTTCGAAGTCTAAATGCAGCACTGAGTTTATGTATTATAATATTATATGTATGATTTGTGTTTTATTAAATTTATTAATTTAGTGAGCCTAATGACAAAATATTCGTAATGGTCTCTCATCTGAAACTAATACGCATGCATGCTATTTGTGAATTAATGTGTAGGGATGGAAATTAAGCATATATTGATGCTTATTAATAATGTTAATTTTTTATTATTATCATGAAAGGTGGAATTATTTTTTTAAACATTTTAAAGTTTAATAAATTTGAAACTAATTATTAATTTATTATATTCATAACTTTTATTATTTTTTTTTTAAACCTATGCAAGCAAAGAACTTTAGTTAGAATAATATGGTTCTACTCCTAGCTTTGAGAAAAAAATAATGATAGCTTGCCCAGAACTAATAGCTATTCAACAAAAAAGTTTCATTCAAATACGTCCAGTAATTTCGAAGAAAAGTAACAGACAGATATTTTTTTTAAAATTATGGATTCCTTTTCTTTTACTTAATTTTTATCATGTAAATGATTTTTTCAGATAAATATTTAATGTACGGACACATTTTTTGTATATTATTAAAAAAATATAGATTTTTTTTTAAATAACGACAGATATATGGGCTCATTCTGTAGTAAAGCTATGCATTGTGTTTCTTCGAACTGTAGGTCGTACAAGAAAAAGGGCCGAAATAATTACCATAGCAGTTTTCATTTCGTAGTGCACTATTCGCATATTCGGCACACAAAAGAATCATTTTTATTAAAAAGAATGCCTTGTCTCTCGTATAATTTACAGATTTCAGTTACATATGTATTTGAAGCCCTTGTTATAATATGATTTTGTTAGTTATTTTTGAGGTCATTGTGGCATAGTGGAACACGGTTTGATTGTAAATGCGATGGTTGTATGTTCGATCTTAAGTCGGTGGAATGATTTGACAGATTCCTTCAACTTTACGCCACCTAACACCCATATGTCTCTAAAATGGCGTGTCTTTACATTAGGTTCCCTCTGCCCACCCTATCATGCGGGAAAAAGCGTGAAGATGTTATCTATTTTAAGGATGTAAAATTATAACACCTTGAAGGAAAAGTACTTTTGAGTTATTATATTTTAAAGTTAGATCAATCTATTAACACATTTTATTACGACCCCTTGCTTGTGAATTTATAATAAGAAGATTTTTTTATAGTAACTCGTTATATATAAAACCTTCATGCTTTTATCATTTTAAAATTTGTGAGAACCGAATAAGTGGCTTTTTACCGACGTTCAGTATATTAACTAGTTTGATATTGAAAATACAATAGGGTTTCCTGAAAGCGGCGGTTCCATTAGGATTTTTAATATTCTTCCTTCTATTCAACTTCCATATTTTCCAAGCGGCTTAAAATAAAAAAAAGGAGAGATTAATATGCTTTAAAGTTGTGATCGTTATAAGCTTTGAATTATCAATACGAGTTTTATATACAACTTTTAACAGCGGCTTCGCCCGCGAGGTCGTATGAAAAAAGTAAGAGTTGATTTGATGAGACATTCTATCGATCATCGAATCGATTAACTTAATAATCAATACTAAAACATTTTTCTATTTGAATCATCAACCTAATCAACAAACCTAATGTTAAGACACTCCGTTCCCATTAAAACACTTCCGTTCCCCACTTTAAGGTCTTCATTATAATTATAAAAAAAAAATTGATGAGAGCACACTAGCAACGAATGTGACCGTTGGATTCAAACCACAGCCATCAAACAACACCACGATATACAAATCCTGCTAAGCGATTATAGTCCTAAGCGGCGCGTTCGTTACATGACGTAACTATATTCTGTTGGAATGCCGCTATACAAGTTTGACTCCAGAAGCCGGCAAAGTGCGAATATTGTACTGTATACACCTATGTATGTGTGAGAGGTACGTTATTAACTCGAGAACACCAAATATTTTTAATATGACTTAAATATGTTATGATTTTGTTTTTCAGCTCTACGCTCTATCCCTCATGTAATATGGTAGAGGGAGCCTAGTTTTGAGACACTTTGCACCCCATTTTCTGCCGACGCCGAGTGTTGAGTGGCGGAAGTAAACGCCGCACTCCGCTTCGACACCAGAGCGAAAAAATGAAAATACTAAATATAAAATTTCTTCGAGCGATATTTTTTATTTTCATTAAAGTGTAAGATTGACAGTCTTACCAGTAAAAATGTGAGATATTATTGTTTTTTAAATAATGTTGTTTGAATCTAGATTTTTTGTAAATCCCGACGCCGTGAGGACTTAATTTACACTTTTTAAATTTACTCGTTTCACAATTTTATTTAAAGCTGTGATACGTCACCAGTTAGTTACGTAATAAGTGTTTTTAATAGTTTCAGACTGTATCCTGGTCATAGTAGAGTAGGCAAAGGGGCCCTAGTGTTAAAAGACGATCCCGTTCAATTTTTAAGATATTTTCTTTTATTACCAGAGCAAAGAAACGAAAATAATTAATTTCCTGGGCAGGAATCGACCCCACAACCTTGTCGCTTTTATAGGCAAATATTGTACTGTGTACTATTAGTAATGACTAACTGACATAAGACTGTTTGTCTAAAGATACGTTAAAGGAAATATGTATGAAGAATATATTATGTATAGTCTAATTTCATTTAGGTTGGTTTATAACAATTGTTGATTTTTTTTATTTAGGTACTTACCTACTATATTTTTTAATGGATGGCAATATAACATTATCATAAAAAGAAATGGGGCGTCACAAAAATCTAGATTTCACTTGACCTTTTTACAATCGGTAAAAAAGTATTATGTCAATATAAGATATGTTCGACAAAATGGCAACAAAATATTTTTTATGTGTTTAAAACGATAAAGTTATAAGAACACGAAAGTAATTCAGATTAATGATTAAATAATTGATAACAACAATTATAGTTCACGCGGGTGAAGCCGCGGGTTGCTAGTTTAAAATTGACTGTGGAAATCCCACTACGCCACCACGATCTCATTAAAACTACTTGCTTGAGTGTTAATTGCTCAACGTATTTTCGGAGAAAACTTTCTCCAACAATTTTAAACAAAATAAAAACTGATTTCCACCGGATCCCATACTCAGAACCTAACCAAACTTTCACCTAACTATCCTTGAAGTGTAGTATCCTTTGCAATAAAAACAAGAATCATCGAAATCGGTTGGCGTGATATTGAGTTATTCTTCTATTTATCGCAAACAAACCTAATGCAAATTTAAGACTTACGTTATGTTCTAATAGATATCATTGTTAATGTGGGCCACATTAAAACGGGACTCCGGTTTCTGTTCTTATTTGAAATAAAAAAATAATCTCATAATAGGTTCACGCACTCAAAAGTTCTGGGGTAACAAACATAAAAACGAATAAAAAAGCAGACGAATTGATAATCTCCTTACGGCAGTCGGTTAAAAAGTAAAAAAAAAATAATTCGCACTCAAAACCACATTCAATGGACAAAATGTACGTATGTATGTATGTAAGAATGCAAACATAATTGAATTCAGAAATAACATATAGTAACCACAGAAGAAAGGATACAGCGCACACTTTGTCACCGGTCCCTATACTATGCTATAGTAATAGACCGTCAGTCCCTAGTTATATTAGGATTCAATATCGCAAACCACCTCGCAGTCCAGTCACGTAAACACACAATACTATTGATTGTGGATACTTACTTGTACGGAATGTTTTGGCGGCACATCGATTCGTTACAACCTATTGTTGTCAAGACAATGACTCAAACGTACAAGATAGTTGGTTATATATAAATAGTCATATATGTATGCACATTAGGCCACTCGTGGCGCAGGGGCACAAAGTATGACTAAACGCGACTGGTTGTGGGTTCGATCTCCGCTAGAGGAAATGAAATATTTATTTAAATTTATATTTTAATTTCTTCGCTTTGGTATACAGGTATAGCGGGGCGTTGAGTTCCAACACTCATCACCCAATGCCTCTAGAATTCGGCGAAGAGTGCGGAACGGAGTGCCTTAACACTAACTTCTCTCTGCCTATCCCACTATGTGCGGGATACAACGTGAAGCTGAGCTATTTTTTTATACGTGCACATATTAGCAGATTAGCCATAGCTACGGTAAGATTATTATTTATTGTCGATGAAGGATTTTGTTTTTCGAGGTGAAACTGGAAATGATAGCGTAGCCTTTATGTTATATAATATCTTGAAACGAAATTTTGTATGTGTAAATATTATGAAAAACACGCAAACGTATTACAATATATGCTAGAAGCTGTTGTGGCGCAATGGCTCAGCGTCTAACTGTTAACGCGACGGTTGTAAGTTAGATGCTCAGTCGCGAGAACTATTTGCATTTTTTAGCCAAGGTAACAAAGCAAACCGCTACCTTGAGTTCTGCCACTCAACACGCAATGCAAGGTCGTAGGTCCCATCTGCCTGCTAGTTTAACTTCTAAGAAAAAAGTAGTATCCCGTATAACCTTATAAAACAACTAAAATATAGGACATATTAATTTGTATTTTGTTTCCATATTATTATTATATAATAATATTTAATGAAATACGACAATATATATATATATATATATATATATATATATATATATATATATATATATATCACAGAATAAATCCATTACAAAGTTATATTTGCAGTCAATTTTTTTTTATATATTGTAGCTACGATCAGGAAATTGGTACGGAACCATCAGTTGGCGAGTTCAACTAACAACACACACACACACACACACACCTTATATATCTAAAGGAGTAATAACATACTTCAAGTACATATACATCCAGAACTAAAGTCAAATTAATAAATGACTAGGTATATGCTTGAAACTGGCACACTTAAACTTAATATGCATTTAGTATATCTAGGCGCGACCCATTCAGAAAACCTTCTGGGACCCATTGAAATATTCACTACTGGGATTCCATTGTTAGTAAAATACTTGTCGTGATATTACATTCATATTATAGTACGAGGTCCCGCTGCAAAATTCTGCAGGTATCTGGTTGTTTTTTTTTAATGAAACTTAACTTTTATGAATGGCAATACGATAATTTTTTTTAACGTTTTCTAAATAAGTAGATTTATAACATGTTTATATTTTCAATTGTATTATATAGCAAAGATATATTAAAAGGGAAATGGAGACGTAATCCCTATAGCAAGTTATCTAATAATCTATTGTGATATGTAGAAAGGAAAAAAATATTCTGCCAACATAGCTGCCTGGAAAAATGTTGCCGCAATCGCCTTTAATTAAATTAATAGCAATTAGTTTTTGTTAATGTGAAATTAATTCAAACGATGGCAATCTCTACATGCGGTTCCTCCGGAGTGAAAAAGAAGTCTAAGAGCCGAAATTCCTACTAGAAAGAAAAACCCTTAATTCTTAAAGTGCTGTATATGAAAGAAACAACATTTTTAAATTGAAGGAAATATATATATTTGCTAATTTATACATTAAATTGTCACGTAGTAGACTTTGTCATACCATGACTCACAATATACATATAGATTAGTTATAGTTTTAGGATTACAAGTGTGTAATAAGAATAATATTTTGTTAAGTTATTTATTTTTTTTGTCATTATATTGCTATGTATAAAATGTAGGTACTAGACATCTTAATAATCAAATCAGCATCACGCTGTTCCCGCACACAGCAGGGTAGGCATAGGGGAACCTAGTGTTAAGACACTCCATTCCCCGCCCCGAATTTTGAAGGCATTGCGTGTTGAGTGCGGAAGTCAACGCCGCGCTTTGTCTCGACACCGAAGCAAAGAAATGGAAATATAAATTTAAAGAAATATTTCATTTCTTCGGGTGGTGATCGAACCCACAACTGTCGCCTTACAGTCACACCCTTGTGCCCCTGGGCCACGGCGGTCCAAATAACTGAGTATACTTTCATCCCCATGGCTTTCATTGTTACTTACAACTGTTAAAGCTTTACTGTTTGCAAATGAAGGTAAATTGTTTCAACTGTAACTGGTCTACATAAATATTCTGTGAGTGAATATTTACTATCGATGTCTACTCCTTAAACACTTATTAATTACGTCATTCCTCATAAATTTAGCTTTTTATTAAATACTCCTCATACATTGATTAATCTCTCCGCCCTCCACTTACCGCCGAGCCGTGGTGTGCTGCATGACGGACCCCATTGTCTTTTTTTTGTGCAACCAGTCCGATAGAACTAAAATGAGTTAACAACTGACATCGAAAATGATCAGCTACGCGTGACGACGGCGTCATTTTTAATATTAAACTTGAAACGTATAGTATGCAATATGCATACAAACAAACATAATAGCTGTAAAATCCATTTAAATTACAAACTGTGGTATATTTTAAAAAACACTATTCACCAAGTTAGGTAAATACGAAACGGAAATCACATGCGAAATTTTTTAACGTTTCATTTCTTTTTTTTGTACACCCCCATCCGTATTTGATCAGTGCTTAATGGACAAAGCAAACTTCAATCGATCAATGAAAGATACGATCGGTCAATTAAAAAGGGTTGTAAGGCTGTTTCAGCTTTTCATGCGTGAATATTTAATTGACGTTGCCACAGTCACTATGAAATCTGTAATGGGAGATGGTCTGATATACTTCTGTTGATATTAAACTTATTTTTTTGGCACATATCGACCGAGCCTAGATAAAAAAAATATTCGTTTAGCTTCAGCGTGTATCCCGCACAAAGCAGTGTAGACAGAGTTAAGACACTCCGTTCCCCTCTTTCCATCAAATTCTGGAAGTATTTCGAGTTGAATGGCTTTCCCAGAGCGAAAAAAAATAAAATATTAAATATTTTATTTCCTCAAGCGGGAATTAAGTCGACAACCTCTTTACAGTCACACGTTAGTACCCCTGCGCCACGATTGCCTCTTAAAAAAAAGTTTATTCACATCTTCTTCTTCTCTCTTCTTCTCTTCTTCAACCTTTATTCATTGTTGGTATCTGTTTATCTGCTGTCTGTTATTTTTTATCTATTGTCGGCCCATGGTTCTGACTACACCACCGGTCCATCTGGTTGTCGTACTTCGTTAAGTTTACCCTACCTAGATCTACAATATACAATATTTCTCCAGTATACGAGTCCCGTCCATTACAACGCTTATTTATCTAGCGTTCATATAAGCTAAAAAAAAATGGCATAGTTAAAACTAAAAAATATTTACGAGAAAAACACTTCATTACGCTCAAAGCTTTGAACCAACACCGATACAAGCGAAAAAGTATATAAAGGGGAATCGCAACGCAGCTTTATTGCTTCCACCGTCCTCTGCAGGTGCAGCTAGCGTATACAGCAGCAAGGGAAACAAGTGTTAGATTCTTTTGTCAGCAAAATATAGTCTACGAGAGCATACTCGTGGAGGTGCGAGAGGTTATACGTTTCTCATATGAAATTGGAAATCTGCATATTTCATAAACAAGCATTATCATTTAAGCTGTAGTGTCTGTTCGTCTGTTCTAAAGATTTAGATAAATAATATGAAACTAGCTTTTTATGTATTTTATTAGAGACCAGTCGTGGCGCGGGGGCGCAAAGTGTGACTGGCAAAGCGACTAGTTGTGGGTTCGATCCTAACTCGAGGAAATGAAATATTTGTTTATTTAAAATGTATATTTTCATTTCTTCGCTATGGTATCGAGGCAAAAGCGCGGCGTCGAATTCCGTCACTCAACACGCAATGCCTCCAGAATTCGGTGGAAAGTTCCTCTGCCTACCCAGCTGTGTGCGGGATACAGCGTGAAGCTGATTTATTTGTTTGTTATAATTTTATGCGAGAGTTATCAGGAGAGATATTATCAGGATGCATGTTGTCATTGTAAACATAAAATGTGTTTTTGCGAGACATGTCACGCTCACCGCAATGTAATTCGTAAAATAATAACGCAACGATGGAACTTTAAAGCTCCCATTATTATGTATGTCAACGACCCTTTTTGAATACATGTATGTATGTATGTATGTATGGAAGTGTATAAACCTATACTTTTGTTGATAAACGGTAGAATTTGGTTAAATGATTGCACAATTTTATTTATGTTTTTTTTAAAGCTTCACGCGGTATCCCGCAATTAGCTGGGTAGGCAGAGGGAGCCTAATGTTAAGATAGTCCGCACTCCACTGAATTTTGGATGCATTGCGTGTTGAGTAGCGGAACTCTCGACACCGGAGCGAAGAAATTAAAATATTATATATACCATTTCTTCGAATGGGAATCGAACCCACAACCTGTCGCGTTTACAGTGTTTTCACGCTTGTGCTCTTGCAAAACGACTGGACTTTCATTTTTTTCTGCTCAAATGTAAAAATGATAACAATTTAAATATTATCATACTCCCGAGTAGGTGAAAGGAATCCAAGCGGTGTATCGCAGGTAGTCTGTACCTCAAATATTGCATTCAAACGTGATAAAATTTTGAGTTTTGGTTATTTATTTTAATAATCTGACTTTGTTATACCAACGCATTAGAAAAACTAATAAAAGAGAAGAGAGAAGAGAGTGCTATACGATATACTCCATTAAAATATAATATGAGTAATATTACAGAGGGTCTTTTTAATAGTAATAAGTGCACAGGGCAACCCTTTTAGGAATTGCTTCTAGCCCTTTTGAACACTATAGACCTACACAAGTTTCTATTTTTTGATATAAAAGTTAAAAAAGGGAACATTTATTTCTTTTTAAGAATCTAATTAGAGCCAGGCTAGTCGTGGCGCAGAGGCACAAGTGTAAATGTGCGCGACTCGTTGTGGGTTCGATCCCCACTCGAGGAATTGAAATATTTATTTAAATGTATATGGCGTTGAATCCCGCCACCCAACACGCGATGCCTCCATAATTCTTCGGAAAATGAGGAACGAAGTGTCTTGACACTAAAGTGTCTGCCTTATCTGCTGTGTGCGTGATACAACGTGAAGCTAATTAGAAATGACGTGGTCAGACTCCGTAAAGAATTAAGCTTAGTAGAACAACCGAGGTGACAATATACTGGCTAGTCGGAAGCGCGGTGCAATCACAGCGGAAATTTATTTTCTGCGTTTTCCGACCCCGTTTCCGTTGCTGTTCACGTCCAACAAATGTCTTTTGTATATATTTTTTTAATTATTTAAAAAAATTGTATATTTTTTTAAAATTATTAAAAATATATATATTTTTTTTATTATTTAAAAAAAAATGTATATTTTTTTTCAAATATTATATTTGTATATTTTTATTAAATTTCAATTTCTTAATACTATATTTTTATCAGACAAATTATAAATTCTTTTTTAAGTTTGTAATTTTATTATCACTTTCAAGTTTTTTTTTCTGTAGTCTAAACTGTAGGGCCATTGAACATTAGGTCTAACTATTTACCACCAATATTTATTTTAGCTTCACGTTTTATCCCGCACAGAACACGGTACACAGAAGGCACACGGGAACATAGTGTTAAGCCATTTAGTTCCCCATTAACACACTTCTGTTCCTCATTTTCTTGCATTTAGGCACGCATTGCGTGTCGAGTGACAGAACTCAACGCCGCGCTTATGCCTTTTCCTCAAATATAATGTTTTTAATAATAATTTTAACTGGAGTTTTTATCCTTATTATACTGTACTGTAATGTAGAATAATATTAACGTTTTTCTTTGTTTTCGTTGTTACAGATTGCTTGTACGTCGGTAAGTAGTACCTACATATTTATAACGATTTAACATAATTATAGCATAAGATACTTTCAAATAAGGATCTACGTATATGGTCCCTGTGGCACAATGGTTATGGACAACGAGCAAGTTTGAATCCTGTGAAAGGTACTTTTCAACAGTTTCTAAATTAATAGATTTAACTCAAGGTAGGTAGTGCTAGATTTTAAGTTTATCTGTATTATAAAAAAAAATATTGATATATTTTATAAATTATACACAACAACAATGTATACAGACAGCTACTTAAAAAGCATAAAAAGGAAATGTGATAACAACATCAATGGAAGACGTGCCCGCCGCTCAAAGCTGAAGCACGTATAAAAAGTAAAATAATAAATCTATAGAAAACACACGGAAAGTGGGACTATGTGATATAGTTTTTTGGCAAACTTTTCTCCATGCCATATTCTGAATGAAAGTGGAACGAAAATATATGTAGGTCTGGATCCTTAACACTACGGTAATGTGTGAACCAATTTCAGTTAGACCATTTATGTTGTGTTACAGTACAGCAATCTCAGAAATAATCCTCTTTAATTGTTTGTTACGAAATAACAATAATAGTAATAGCAGGGTAGGGTAATAATAACAGGGAGTGTAGTGTTAAGACACTATGTTCCTCATTTTCTTCAATTTGTGAGCATTACGTGTTGAGTGGCGGAACTCCATGCCGCGCTTTGCCTCAACACCAGAGCGAAGAATTGAAAATATTTTATAAAAAAAGAAATAAATAAATAAAAATTTTCTCGAGTGATAATCGAACTCACAACTTCTTGCGCTTAAAGTTACACACTCATGTGTCACAGCTACTGTGTCACTAGTGGCCTCGAAATAATTAACGAATTAACGATGACAAAAAAAGCAACGACTCTATAATTAATAAATGAAAATAATAAAGAAGCTTTATTTTGCAGAATTAAAACAACTGTACTTATCTTGCGTATAAATAAAATGTGATGTCTTTTTTAACATCACGCCGTATATCTCTCATATTCCGCCGAATTCTGGATTCGAACCCACAACCTCTCGCGTTAACAGTCACTCTTTCTGCACCTCCGCCACGCCTAGCCTCAAAAATGATGATTGAGTCACGTAAAATAGGTTTCCACGTAACCGACCGTTCGGTCTAGTTCGATCAATTTAAGGTATGCTGTCACACAATGAGTTATTGCGACGAGGTATTGCTCTCTGGCCTGTGCGGGACATCTGGCCATCTAGCATATTAGGTTAGACTAAATTCTTATCAGTGCAGACCTGCATGATGTTGCCTAACTAAATTGAGAACAAAATGTAAATATTACAACTTAATATAGGTACTAGGCAAAGCGCGGCGTTGAGTTCTGCCATTCAACACGCAATGCCACCAGAATTCGGCAGAAAGTGGGGAACGGAGTGTTTTAACACTAGGTTTAAGGGAACCTAGTGTTAAGTGCTTACCCTGCTGTGTGCGGGATACAGCGTGAAGCTGATAATATAGCTACTTCTAGGTAAACTAGGAGGCCAACCTTGGCGCAGGAACACAAGCGTTTGATTGTAAACGCGTCAGGTGGTTTCGATTAACATTAGCGCTGAGTTGAGTTCCGACATTCAACACGCAATGTCTTATACGTCGAAAAGTGGGAAACGAGGAGTCCTAACACTAGGCACTCTCTGCCTACACTGCTACATGCCAAATAAAAATAGTTGAATAAATAGAGAAGTCTTTTATTTTAAATAGAGAATAGTTTAGTAAATTAAATATATTTCACGAATAATCCAAATAATAGCCGGGACATTCTCTCCCATTAAAATGGCAATCTTGTCGTCACAAAATAGCTTCGGGCTGTAACATCGGTGTTTTCGAGCTCCAGCGCTCAGGTTACTAATGAAACATTAACTAATTAAAAGAAGAATAATAGCCCAGTGTGGGATATCAACTCCACTTCTAGGTTTAAAAGCGAATTAAATTTGCCTTATAAAATTCGATAATGCATTTTCTTCTCTCAATTTATTATGAAAATATATAAATTTTATACATTTCATTGTATACAATGACTTAACAACTTAGTGCCAAGACACTCTTCTCTCCACTTTCCTTCTAAATTCGACACATTGAGTGTTGACGTAACCCAATGCCGCGATTTGTTTTCTCATAGCGGCCAAATGTTTTTTTTATTCCCTCGAATGGGAATCGCTTATAACCATATCCATATAACACTCTGGACTACAATAGCCTGAGAGGAGAATAAAAACCATTTCCTTTGCGTACACAATGTGATTGATAGCTGTTGAGTACGGAGCTCGTATGTCGGCCGCTGGTAGCGGAACGCGAATATATCGGTCTCGTTGTGACGTCACTCTGTCTCCCTTTATTAGCAGTGTGATGAATCACACGAATTAAGATTATTTTTTTTCAGTTTCACGCTTCATCCAGCATTTAGCTGGATAGACGATTTAGTGTCGAGACGCTCATATCTTCGTTTAATTTTGGTAGGTTATAAGATATATTTCAGGTCTTACATAGTTCAAATATTAAATACAACCAAACAATATATACTCTATACAATACAAATTGTATAATAAAAATTGTAATAAAAATGTTATTATAATATGGGAAATATTAATAAAGGAGTAAGAACAGAAGTTGTAACAAGAACGTACAAATTAATTAGTTTAACTGGCCGAATTATAAAGAGATGCGAATTTAAAGAAATCGTAGAAACAGGGCCAGGAACAACCAAGTGAAGGTTTGGAATGGAGGTAACCGAACTTAACCTAGAGAAATTCGAAATTATTCGACTTGTACCGCTTTCAACGTTTACCTAAACGTCAAAATATTGAGAGGTTTCGCTGTTACAGCTCGTACTTCTACATTTTTTTTTTTTTAAAGTTTCACGCTGTATCCCGCATAGCAGGTTAAATAAGCAGAATTAACCTAGTGTTACGACACTCCGTTTCCGGCGTTGAGTGGCGGAATTCAATTGTGAGTTCAACAAGCAATTTTTATAGAATATGGGAAAATATTTTAAGAGGTAGGGGGAGACCTCGGTTGACCTTCGAAAACACAGTATCTAAGATACTGGAGGAAGGTCACGTAAAAAGCATGAGGACCCCCCGGAGGGCATGTATGAAGAGGTTGATGACAGTGGTCGAG
>DWMY01000298.1:0-30429 GCA_018249775.1 Heliconius hecalesia formosus
TGCAGGAGTGAAAGAGGAAAGTATTTCGAAGATTATTTGGTAAGTCAACCATTTATATATGCAAATAGGCGAAATTAGGAGACTGCTTCTTCAATCAACGCTGTGTGTTTCGAAGTAACATAATATTTTGTTACTATCTATATGATAATAAATTAAATATATTGAGAGATTACCTTTATTGTAGAACATTAAATAGGCTCATATTATATAATATTTATAAATTTTAAATATGTATTTTGATATAATAATTTTATATCATATTATAAATGATACTATTATATTTATACATATTTCCTTTTACAGTAATATTTTTAATATTTACGAATATGTAATTATGTATAAACAATTAATAAATATAATTTACCAAACCTATATAACTTTAATTAAACGATTCATACACATGCATCTAACAAAGATGGCAGCAAGCATTCTACGTATAATTAAAAATGTAATTTTACACACCTCCTAAAAACATCTTAATGCATTTATTTCCATTTACTAAATAAATAATATTTGTCTCTGGATATTGACAGCATTACGTGGATTGATATTACTCTTCTTTGTTTTAATAATAAGCTATTAATAACTTACCGATGAAGTATTCCAAAACAAACAACCATAAATATGTTTTACATTTAAGATATAACTAAATATATATTAATTAATTATAAATTAAAACTTCTCTTAACATTTTGAATAACTATCCTTCACCAGACACCTCCGCCATCTTCCTTCTCTTTCGTTCCGTTTTCTTGACTTTGACGTTGACAGTAACTTATTCAGCCACTGATATGATATGATATTTTGATAATTAAAATATTAATTATGTTATTATTTATTTTAAATTATAATACACAATGATTACGTATAATTTTTTAATTATTTTTAATAATTATATTTTATATCTGCGTGTTTTACCTACGGTATATTACGTCACTTTAATATTACTTGTGAACGGAACGCGTATTTAAAGAACTGAACTAGATTATTATTTATAAGTTTGTATTTATCGTAAGCTATAAATTAAATTATTTTATAATATTTTTTTAAAAATTATTATTTTTTTTGTTGAGCTAATTATATTATTTACCTACACATTTTAGTTCTGGTATGGATCGTTACACACTCAACACTCAATGTCTCAAAAGGGAAAGGACGTAGCATCTTGACACTTGTCTCTGGTTATCTTGAGTGTGTGATGAAGCGTGAAAAATATAATCAAATTTATTTATGGTATTGATGTTTAATATGTTAGGACTAAAATTATTCATAATATACTATTTATGGTCTGGGCTATGTTTAGTTTAATATATAGTATGGACTATATTTTAATATTGACCTGGTCTTTAGTTTATTTAAAATGATTATTTAAAAATATTATTGATATAGAGGCCACAGTGGCATAGTGGCACAGCGTCAGACTGTTAGCGCGATGTTTGTGAGTTCAATTATATTCATTTTATTCGGTCTGGTAGCTAGACAAAGCGCATCGCTGAGTTCCGCCAGTCGTCTTGCAATGCTTTAAAAATTGATTAAATTTTTTTTGATCTCAATACTCAGTGATTTTTTTTATATTTTTATTTTGCTGGTGAATCAAAGTTAAAGCGCGGCGTTAGGTACCACAAGTCTTTTGTAATATCTATCGTAAAATAGATTAAAAGTCGAAAATGGAGTGTCTTAATATTAAGCCTATGCTGACCCGATATAAAAGCGAGAATATAAAAAAATTAATCATCGCGCTTCAAATCTTATTTACAAGGTTCCAAGCGTTCAGTCTCACACGAAATTTTTTTGGACGCTTGCCATCGAGTCGAGTAAGGAGTACCTACTGTAGAGTATTAAAGATATTTTAATTTGAAAATCATACATATATATATATATAAAATATCTTATGGTGGATATTATTAATAAATGTATTACTAATAAACGCAAGATACTTAATTTGACTTTGAACTTGGTAGTTATTATATACCTGTGTAGGTATCAATACAAAAAAATGGTATCATCTTGGTCTGATGATGGAGTCAGTGGAACTCTTCAGAGGTCACTTGCAAACCGCTCGAATTTAGGCATATAATATAACTTAGAGCACCGTAGTACATTCTATAGTACTTGTAGCTCTTGGTGTAAAAGAGCGCCTTTTTTAAAATTTTTGATAATTTTCTAAATTTAAGGTCACAAAAAAATGGTGCATTATTTTACTTCATTATTTTTAACTCCACGCTTTTTCCCTAGAGTGATTGTTTTAACCCTTAGTTATGACCTTGTATTAAATATAGTAGCTTTTGATGCGGTTTTCACTAATAGATAGAATCATGACTTAAGTAGGAGGTTATGTTAGTAGAGAAAAGCCGAGAATATGAATTGTTTGTAATGTAAAATATCACAAAAATCTATTTTTGTGCGTATTCCCTTCCAAATTGTGCAATTCACGTAGTTTCCACGTAGTTTCCAATTTATTTCTTCTTCTTAGAGTCCACGAACCGTTAATATATATTTTCCGCTACGCATAGTCTCTCTACTCCTTTAATATTTTTTTTAAGTTCCAGTCACACAGTTTTTAACCAGATTAGATCAAATATATATATATATATATATATATATATATATATATATATATCATTAATAGTTTACGGTAAGTGTTGAATACTTAGATTTATGCTAAAAATCTAATTTCTTATATATACGTATATTCCTAAAGCAAGTAGGTCAAGTTCGATAGAAGGGATCGGCGGAGAGGCAGAGAGATTTAACGAAATTGAACCCAACTTTTTTAGCTATAAAGTGTATATTCCTCTGCCCCTACAGAATTACGAGATAGGCCCGACATTATATAATGTAGAAATAATTTCTCAAGATGCCTCACTTCTCAAAATATATGTGTTTATGTTGAAATAACAAGAAAGTAACAGCTTAAAGTTTTTAATATTATGGTTATATTTTTTGTAGCTTCACGCTACATCCAGCATAAAACAAGGTAGGCAGAGAGTATCTAGTGCTAAAATACTTCGTTTTCCATATATCGCTCAATTTTTGAGACATTGCTTGCTTGCTAGAGTGACCAGAGTAATGTATTCCCCCAAGAGGATATCTAACTCATAAGTTTTCGAAGTCGAGTACCGCTGCACCTCGATGGTCTCATGATTCTTTTATTTTTTATTAAACGGTTATTTTATTAATAATCTGTTTTGAGTTCCAATACTCGATAGTTATTTCAAAATTCCATTCCAAGTCAAGAACGAAGTGTCTTAGGACTAGCTTCTCTTTATTTATCATACATTTACTTTGTGAAGCTGAAAAATAATTATCAGTTGGATCTTGGATTTTATAGAACATTTATATAAATACTCGAAATTATTGATGCATAATTGGACATCGTCTAACTATAATCATGATGGTTGTCGATTCGATTCCCACACGGGGGAAGTGACAAACCACAACGTAAAATACCACCACTTAATATGCAATCCTTTAAAAATAGGGCGGTACAAAGTGTTTTATCACTAGGTTCCCTCTACTTACCTTGCTATACAAAGGGAAACAGCGTGGAGCGTGTTCCCATTCCACCATGTCCACAAGTACCTACTATAAAATATTAATTGCTCGAGACACGTGGAATCTCACTTTAAAAGGCGATAGAACTCGTTCAAATGAAAATTCAATTTCTAGAGAGTTTTGAGGTAAAATTGAAGTTAAATTTTCAAACGGCCAGCCATATTACAGTTAAGCGTGTTCCGTAGAATTTTGCGCATCTTAATTTTTTATGCTATAGCCGATTTTTGTATTGCTTTTATTATTATTATGATGAAGTTATAATAATAAAAAAACTATGTTTTACTATAAAAAATTTATTATAGTCCGCGGAGTTATGTGAATTGTGAATTATGGAGTTTGTAATCAACCTCTTCATACATGCCTATTGCCATTCTGGGGGTCCACATGTTTTTGTATGACTTACTTCCAGTACCATCGATACTGTGTTCTTGACGGTCAACCGAGACCTCCGTCTACATCTCTTGCTTGCTTCAAAAATGTTTTGTGCAATTCTTTCTCCACTCATTCTTTTGACGAGACTACATAAGTAACTGATCACATTCTTTTTCATATTCACCGTAACATTTTTAATAGCATCTGCCATTTTGTATATCTCTTCATTGCGGTTCGTTTGGTGGAATTAATAGCAAAAGATTTTTTAATTTGGAAGAAACGGAATTTTCTATTTTAGGTATTAAAAATCGCGCAAACAGAGTTGCGGGCGACATGTGATATCTGTTCACTTAACTAATTCTATAAGAATTAACTCAAGATTAGACATTCTTAATAACAAAAACACACGCTTATAGGTGGGTACTTAAATAATTTTCCTTCATAAAGTGTTCCACTATCGATTCAATAGTGGACTGCATGCGCAGACTTATAATAAACAGTTTGAAAACTTTTAACGTTTAAATTATTCAGAAAGTTTCCTTTACTCTGACAAAGTTAGTTTTCTTTCCTAAGTGTGGAATAACACTTTAAAAATGTTCAAAAATATTTAAAAAATAGTTTTTCTCTTGCCAAATGATAATTCTTAGTAATTATCTTTGGATAGCGGAGATTCGTAAAAATCTCCCTACAGAGATGCTACCAACATAAATAAGTTGGACCAGCGTATAAAAATTTCGACGTAGCTTGGCGAGAACGCATGGTTTAGTGGTCAGAGCGCCTAGTCGGAGGCGCGGGTTCGAGTCCCGCTGCGTTCAAATTTTTATACGTTTTCTAAATAAGAATAAAAAACTTCTCCCTACCAGACAGGATTATATATTTTTTTTATTTTAAATTTTATTATTAGTACGAAATTGCAAAACTAGTTTCATATGCCAGACAAAGCGCGGCGTTGAGTGCTGCCACTCAATACGTTGTGCTCCGAAATAAGATGGGAAATGGAATACGGGCTGCCTAGATACTAGTTTCTTCTTGCCTAGGTACTTCACGTTGCTGGTATACTACATGTAGACCATAATTTTTTTTCTTTTATTTTCACGCTATTTTCCAAACATAGTAGGCAGAGGGAACCTGGGAAAGGAGTGTTAAGACACCCCGTTCCCTTCAGTTCTCTTCTTTCGAATTTGAGTGGCGGAACTCAACGAAGCGCTGTGCCCCGTTGAAATTGAACTCAGAACCTGTCGTGTTTACTGTCGCACGCTTGGGCACAAGCGCCACGACTGTCCCCATCCCATAATATATTAACATTTATATCGGTTTCAAATAACTCAGTATGAATATTAATTAGAATAATTGCATTTTATGGTTAGTTTGATACAATTTTCGATGTTTAACTAAACTCAACAATATACATAATTATGTTTAATGTTAGTGTACGAGTATAATACGTGTCAAAAAAATTAATATACTACTACAAAAACATCACTCAATTTCCAATGCATGAATGTTATTATTTTTTATATGTGCCATCGTGGCACAGTGAAAGATTATCTAACTGTAAACGTGACGGTTGTGGGTTCAATTTGCACTCTCTTGGGAACAAATTATTATTATTTACCCGCTCTGATAACTTAGTGTGTTGAGATAGTTCTTTTACTTTCAGTCTTAATCTTGAAACTTTTTAAATTAATTTCATTTAATATTTTTGGATAGCTTATTAACAGAGGAAATGAAAGTAATTCATTGTCCCAAGAGTAGCGAACCTACAATCGTCGCGCTTGCAGTCAGACCCTATACCACTGCGCCACGACGGCAAAATCTTTTGGTAAATGTTTTATAAATCTTTTATCATACCGCAAGTCTTCTCAATAGAAGTAGTAATTTGGACGACGTCCAACAGATGGAGAAGGCAGCAGCTGAGATCATGAGATTACAACATCAAACATGTTTTAGATTGTATAGAAATATACATATTACACCACAGTGTGTAATACAGATATTTACTTAAGCTTTACAAATAGCGCAGTGCCAGCGCCTGATGCTAAGCGCGATAGTTATGGATTGAAGTCCCTTTCGGAGGAATAAATTATTTTAATTTCCATGCTCTGGTAATAGGACATTATCTTCACTCCACTTCCACTTTTTGCCAAATTCTTGAGGCATTGCCCATTGAGTGGCGGAACTCAACGTCGCGCTTTGCGTCGTTACCAGAGCGAGGAAATGAATATATTAAATATTTACTTCCCCCGATTGGGAATCGAACTCACAACCGTCACGTTACATTCGCATGCTGTGCGCCACGACGGCGTCTAAAAGTTACACTATAAAAGAATGCATGTTTAAAAGACGTCCAGTTGAAATATTCCAACCCAGCATTGAACCTACAACCATCGTGGGTACTATTACACCCAAACTCTCTTTTAAAGTCTTTATTTTACAAAATTGCAAGTGTAAATCCCAAAAGCTCTACCAAATAGGTTCATCGATGAAATAGTGTTGAATTATACGAAATCAATTAAGCACGATTGTCTAATTAAATCGGTCTTCCATAGTCATTACCATCGACATATACCGACTTTAGTGATGAAAGCTTTTAACTTACACGTGTATGTATATCGTTTAAATTATCTATACATACTATCTTTTTTTGTTTCACGCCGTATCCCGCACATATTGTTGACAGAGGTAGATTCAGGTTCATAGATGCGAATCTAGTATTAGGACACTCCGTTCCCCACTTCCACTCGAATTCTCGAGGCATTGCTTGTTGAGTGGCGGAGCTCAACGCCGTGCTCAAAAAGCCTCATCTATACTATCTAATCTCATTTATATTATCTATAGATATCTGAAGAGTTTGCTTGGTTGAACGCAACAATCTCAGGAATTACTTGTTCGTACTTTTAGATGAAACACATAATATAAGAATCTACCTATTTGATGTCAATGTAATTGTATTAAATATGTTTACCTATATTCAATATGATATAGAGGATTGCATATACCGAAGTCTAATCTAAGTTTGCGCTTTGCGAAAAAAAGACTTTATTGATCGCTAAAATTTTTAGACATTGCATGCTGAGTAGCATAACTTAACGCCGCACTTTGTTTGCTTACCAGAAGCGGCAGAAAATTAAAGAAATCCATTCCTTTGACAAAGAATTGCACGCACAAACGTCAACTACGGTCTCTACCATATTAAATGGGTATATCAGACATAAAAATAAATTAGGATACTGATAAGAATGTACGTATTATTATGGGAGGATTCCTAAAAAAATTTATTTACTGAATATTTCATATTTTGTTTCTTACTCGAGAGAATAAATTATAATAATTGCCTCGCTCTGGTAACAATACAAAGCGCGGTGTTGATTTCCGCTACTGCAACACACGATATCACGAAAACTTATACAAAATTGGAGGCAGATTGTTTTAGAACTAGGCCTAAACCTCTACCTACACTGCTGCTTAAAAAATATTAAAAAAGAATTCTTACTAGTATCCTGGGGTTACCAACAGTAGGGTTCCCAAAAAAAAATAAATTATAGTACATATATTTCACTATTACGATTTCAATATGCTATCGCAGAATGTTTGAATATGAAATAGATTCATCCATTGCAAGGAATGGGATGTCGTAGATAAGGCGAGGGTAACGGGACAGGACAGTGTGGTTGGGACTTAGGATTTAGGGGTTGATTTAGATTTGATTTAAAATGAATTTTAGCTTTCTATATCCGGATTTTGAATCGAAAATTGTAATACTCGAGTTGATGTATGGAGTTGTATGTATGTAAATTTATTTAATGTTTTTTTTTATTAAGCTAAAAACGGAACTTTTATGAATCACTTTGTTGTCCATTTGTACATCTGTTAAGATCTCGAAAACGTACAGGTTCGTTGATTGAAGTCTATAGTCTCTCAAAGCACGGAAAAAAAAATCATCCTTCAAGTCAACACAATGAAAAAGAAGAGGACTTATGCATAGATATTGCTGTGTTTTATATTTATATATTGTATGACATTCCGTAGCGTTTGGCGCTCCGTTTTCTCTGACTACCCCGCTAGGGATAAAGCGTGAAGCTAAGTTAAGTTAAGTATGACATTCGCCGCGTAACCAAAAACTCGTGGACTTACAGTTTTAAAAAAATGGCATGAAGTGGGCACAATATAAATATAAAAAATCCACAAAGTAAAAAAATATATGTATTTCAGAGAAAAAAGTATTACAAACCTATATTGGTGTCACTTTGTATAAAATGAACTACAAATATAACTTAAGTATGTGCTCAGACTTAAGTTTGTCAACTTTTACAAGCTGTACTTCCTGTTGATCTACAATCCTGAAATTGGTACGGAAGCCTCAGTGAGCAAGTCCGTCTCGTACTTAACCGATTTTTTATTATTATTAATATTTTTTCTTTTTTTTTGTTAAGATACGCATTTCTCCTTGCACTGTCTAATTCTCGATAATTTACATTTTGTGTGGCGAAACACAACGTATCGGTTTGCAGCAGCAAAGAAGAAAACGTCTACCAAAGCAAATTAATGACAACAGCTTAAATTAAATCAAGACCACAAACTAGTTATCAGATTAATATCACAATTTTTCAAAAGGCCGAGTCAGGCAAAATGAAGGCAGCTTTTAACGAAATTGTGATTAAAATTCATCCAACGTGTCAAAGCAACAAAAACTTTAAGCCGTAACAAAGTAGTTTGCGAATTAGGATATTAATAAAACTAATATTAGATTGCCGGCGGTGACTGTCGACCTTCGTCAAATGGGCATACGCTGGGTATAAAGTGACTTTTGCATAATTTCATCATACATGGATTTGAATATACAAAAAGATTTTTACCTTCGAACGACTGTGGTAAATAACTAAAATAACCTTTTCCTTTTCGTATTTCGTAGTTGCTTAGTTCGATATGTGACGCGGGTTGAATATTGAATGATCGGCCTTAAATTTGTTTAGCAGTTATTTATAGACGATATTACTGTCGATATTATTATGGTTGTTAGTTTATAGTTTTAAGACGAATTTTCGGGACGTTGCGGGTAGAGTGACAGAGGTCTATCAGAGGCAGTAAAAGAAAACAAATTAAATGTAATTTTTTAGACATTTTTAAAGTGTTATTCCACACTTAGGAAAAAATAATACTTATTTAGAAAACGTATAAAAATTTGAACGTAGCGAGTCCCACTACGTTCATATTATTATACGTTTTCTAAATAAGTAAATGTCATTTTTCCAAGTATCGAACCCGCACGTCACTACGCCACGACGACCTCATAAATGTATAACTTTGCAATTCTAATACTATTTTTATATCAAATTTAATGTTTTCCAATGTAAATAAGAGGTTAGGATAAAATTTATTTTAGCCATCGACCCGTAGCTTAAAGCTCCAAGCTCGAAGCACCGTCCAAGCATTGTTACAGAATTGTAAGACTTATTGTCTGGACTTTTATACATATTTTAATGGAACCCTATTAAGGATTACATGATTAAATAGACAGATGGAAAACCCAAGTCAATTTTGAATCGTTAGATTTAATTGTTGTGTATATTTTAAATTAATGGAGTAAATTTTGACCAAAAATATGGTCGGAATAAGATTTTTGTTTTATTTTTATTTTTAATATTTAATATTTCTAAATTTAAATTGATATATTATCTATATATTTGAAGGAGTATAAAATTTGGCACACTTATAACTCATATGTAGGAGAAGTGTCGAACGCTATTATTTTTCAATAATAATGCTTATAGAATACATTAAATCAATAAATAAAACATTACACACACTACCATGTATTAGACAATATGTACAACATTTTTGTCTTTATAAATTGACATACAAGTTACAATTGCAACTCTCTATTTGTACATAAAAAAAGTAAAATAGCGGACTGGAAATTGCGCCTTTTGATAATTGTCCAAATACTCCGACTACTAAGCCCTACACGTTGTCATGAAGCTACGAGTACGTATATTCTTATATGTGTGTTACAACTTATTTATGTTGTTTTCTAGCTTCACGCTGTTTTCCGCACATAGCTGGGTAGGCAGAGATAAGACATTCCGTTCCCATTAAGACACTTTCATTCCCCACTTTCCGCCACTCTCGTTGGATTAGTTGAGTGGCGGAACTCAACGCCGCACTTTGCCTGATTACCAAAGCAAGGAAATGAAAATATTAATTATTTCATTCCGCGAGTGGGAATCCAACTCACAACCATCGCGTTACCACACTCTTGTGCCCCTGTGCTACGATGGCCTCAAATAATTTTAAAATAGTTAGAAATCGGAAGCGGTTAAAAAAAATACTATATAAACACATATCGTCCATATGTTTCGAAACTATTTAGAAAGAGATACTATGTAATTGCAATAAGTGATATGTATCACCTAATACCAATACTTCACACGGGTCTCCCTCCAATAAGGGCCGTTGCCTACAAGCAACGACCCTCGATTGACTACTTCCACTGCTTTTATCATATTTGTCATCTACATCTATCCTCTTTTACACGAGTTCGCTAACAATATATTATATTAATTATATTTCTATAAGCTGGATATTGGGTAAAGCCTATGCTTTACCCAATATCCAGCTTATAGCAAGTATATTCAGAGGGAATCTAGTGTGAAGACACGCTGTCCAATATTGTCCGCAAAATTTTCGAGACATTGCGTGTCATAGTGACGAAACTCACTAATATACCATCTATACACCACGACCTCATTTGTTAAATAATATAGTCAAATAAAATACTGTAAAATAATATTCACTTGCTCATTGCTTGCTTGTGAATCCTCAAGAAAATCATAACCATCTAAGGCTGTTGTCTTGTCTACGTTGCCATGGCAACGCAGTAATCCCTCACAGCTTAAACTTACGATCTCTGCGAGAACTATAAATAGTTGTTTTCATATTATTCATTATAATTTATGGATTCTTTTTTTTTACCTAATAATGTATCCTTTTTACATTATTTTCTTTTTTAGATATGCAATCCGTCTGAATATTTGAATAAAAAATGATTCATGTACAACGTGAAAATTTTTAACAGTGTATGCAGAAGGAACCTATTCTTAAGACCTCTTAATTTTCAAAATATTGCGGTGACAAAGCTATGAAATATAAATAGTCGTTCCTCGAATGAGATTCAATCCCACCACCATCGCGTTCGTAATTAGAGACTACTTTACTTCATCACGACGACTCGCAAAATGTGATCACGTTTTCAAGATTCAGATTAATTAATAATAAAATATTTTTTTTATTATTGAATAAAGAGTGGACAGAAAGTGTTGAGCAAAATATTTAAATAATAGCCTCATGATTTTCAGTAACTACCTCACTATTTTTGTCGGATATGTTATTTAAAGGACAATCATGATGTAAGGGAACAAGCATGTTACTATAAATTCGATAGGTTGTGGATTCGATACCCACTAGAGGGAATAAAATATTAAATATTTTAATTTTTATCAAAGCGCGGCATTGAGTCTTAATGGGAACGAGGTATCTTAACATTAGGTTCCCTCTACATACCCTGTTATGTACAGGATACAACGTAAAGTTAAGAAAAGTAAAGTTACTAAAACTTGTGGCAATGAAGGAAATATAATATATAACATAGTAACAATATTGTACACGATCATAAAAGCTCAAAAGCTCACGTCATTTCTATACATTGTAAGCTTAATCTTTGTGAGCTATAATTTGAATCGAGTAGAACAAGGTTCAGGCGCAATCTATTAGTATTTATAGTACAGTGCAAGTGAGCCTGGTCATGAGTTATGAGTTTGATTCTTAAGTAAAGCAAAATTATTGATAAAAACACTTGAAAAGAAATAAAGTACAAAATAATAATTTGACTATTTTCTCATAAATTTTTATACAATCCCTAAAGTTTCGTCTACAAAGTTAAAAGTAGCTAATAATATATATTGGCCGTGTGATCCCGTTCTAGAATAGGATCATCCTGGTACTGATGGTGTCGTAAGAGGCGACTAAAGTACGTGTGGTAGACCACCCGCGGCATTTAAAACCAGCGAGTAGTGGCTTATGCCACTGCGTTTCGCATTAGGCAATGCCGGGCTTCGGCGCCCAACCCAGGCCAGCAACGCACATGTAGCTCCTCTGGTGTTGCACGGGGTCGTGGGCGGCGCTAATCACTTACCATCAGGTGACCCGAACGCTCGTTTGCCTTGTTTCCATAAAAAAAAACCATAAAAAAAAGTGCTACAAGCACTTAATCATGTTTGCCCCGAAATATTAATATAGCTCCAGTCAAAGGTAATTTTGTAGTAAGTAAAACTTGTTTTGCAACAAATATCAGTCAATTTCATAAAAGATGAAATTCACATGAAAAATACACTCTTCTTACACGCCTCTTTCTTTGATTTGAGGTCGGCTCTCCTCGTAACCCGGCCAAATGCCCGTGGCCTATAAGTTTTTCTTCCTTTTTTGTAACCAGGATAGCCAGGGCAGTTTTATTAAAACAAATTGTGTGTTGATAGTTTTTCACATATTAAAAAAAATAACAAAACTATAACCACACTAAATTACACTATACGCTCCTTGTGTTTATTGTAGTTTAGTAATTCACATGTAAATTTGTTACAGACTGGCTGACAGTGACATGGGCGCAGAGCGGCATGCACCTGCAGCCCGACGCCGCGCAAGATGAAGACTCCGTCCGTGGACGGTGAGTGGCATGTACAGTTGTTTTTTAGCTTCACCATGTACTCCGCATATAGCGGGGTAAGCAAAGGGAACATAGTGCTAGCTCCCACACTCCGTTCCAGTTTTAGAGACGTTGTGTGTTGAGTGACGGAACTCAACGCCGCGTTTTGTCTTGTTATCAGGGCGAGGGTGAAATAAAAATATTGAATAATAATTCATTTCACCGTATGGGTATCGAATCCACAACTGTGGCGATTACTGTCACACGGTGTGCCACTGAGCCACGACGGTAGTGTATAGTTTGTATAATCAAAGATTGAAAAAGGTATTACACCGCTTGTGAATATTTTTTCTTAGTTTCATGTATCTCCTGAATTTAGTGGGGTAAGTTAAAAGAACCTAATGTTAAAACACTCTCTATGTTCTCTAATTTGCGTTATTTTTGAAACACTAAGTGTTAAATAAAGAAAATTACCGCCGCGTTTTGTCCTTATAATAAAATCAGAAGGAGCTTTTAAAGTGAAGGATTTTTTACATCAATACTGCGGATTTCTCTCCATAGTATCATGCCCTAGGCTAGGTAGGCCCTTTCTGATCGTTATATTTTTTCTTTCTGCCACATATGATATAAAGAGCGCTTTGGGGAACTTCAATCTGATTCCTACCCCTGATTTTTTTATCTGGGCAGTACGTCACAAACTTAAAAAATATCTCTATCATCTGGATACATGACACTCCACAACTACGTCCCACACAAGTGAAAAATGGCCTAACTGCAGCAGTGTTTTTGGGTTGATACGATATAGGTACCTTTTAAAAGTGCTTCTATCTCCACCTTAAAGATCGGCAACACACATGTAGCTCCTCTGGTGTTCCAGTGTTCATCGGCAACGGTGATCATTAGATGACCCATACGCTCGATTGTCTTGTCTTTTCAATAAAAAAAAATAAGTACACTTTCCTTTAATACAGAGACATTTAAGCACAAATAATGACATAATATCAGACATAACCATGTCAAATAACATATTTAGAATTAGGATTTAGAAATTAGGATATTATTTTCGATATGTCAACGTCCTATGGAAGAGCCGTCACAAAATGCTGTACACGACGTAGATTGATGGGGACATAGTGGTAGAGGAAAGCTGTCGTATTGGATTTGACATGTGGTTGTGTGATGGCTTTTTATTTATAATGTTTATGTTAAATGATTTATTTATCAATGTAAAGTGATGTGACATGGATTGGTTGTTGGTCCAATTGTAAGTTAAATTTCTGGGCATATTATGGATTCTTTTTTGTTCAGTTTCACGCTGTATCCTGTATGTAATAGCGTTGGTAGGTCTAGTGTCAGGTCACTTAGTTTTTTGCTGTTCGTTAGGATTCGGGACAATTCATGTGGATCTAAAATGAAGAAGAAGAACGATAACCATCGTGTCAGGCGCTATCCAACTGTGCCAACTGCCACGGTGGCCTCAATCTTTATTAATAATTAATAATGCAATTTCATCATTCAAAATCATTTTATTTAATAAAGTGTAGATATATATATAAAAGGAAAAGTTCTTCGGTGAAAACTTTTGCTCAGTCCGTACTGAGGTATAGACGCACGCACAGCCGGAACCGCTGATGGTAGAAAAGAAAAACTATTTGTTACTTAATAGTAAGACACTTTATTCAGACATTGTGGGGGTTGCACGGCAGAACCCAACGCCACGCTTTGTGGGCGCCACACACAAGGCGGGAAAATGAAACAAGTAAAATAATATTTTCATATAGCGCTTATTCAAAATGAACTGGTCTCAAAACGGATGCTCGTCAAGCGATGGTTGTTCATGAAAAATTCAATACTACTGAGAGCTTTACTATGGAAATGTATGTATATTGTATAACATTCTCTCGTCATCTATACAGTGTAAAAATTCATTTATCAATTTTACATCTGAAAAAGTACACACTGAAACGACAACGTATCTTTGTCACTATTAGCTATTAGAAAAAAATATTTTTTGAGACATTGTATTTATCTTTTCTCTGAGCACAATTAAAAAATGCACACTGCACCACGATGGCCTCAATTTACACTCCTTTAAATGTTTTCGTTATAGTATTCAATAATAAAATAAAAACCAATTTAATTTAAGTATAATTTCTAGGCCAGTCGTGGCGCAATGGCACAGGGTGTGATTGTAAAATCGACTGGTTGTTGGTTCGATCCCCACTCGAGGAGATGAAATATTTACTTAAATATATATTTCCATTTCTTCGCTCTGGTGTCGAGGTAAAGCGCGGCGTTGAGTTCTGCCACTCAACACGCAATGCCTCTAAAATTTGGCAGAAAGTGGGGAACGGAGTGTCTTACTTCACTAGGTTCCCTCTGCCTACCCTGCTGTGTGGGGGATACAGCGTGAAGCTAAAAATAAAAAAAATATTTTTAGACACTTGTGGAAGTTTTATTACGTATTTCCCTACTAAAGAATACCATTTCATTTTGTGCCATTTCATCTCATCTATTCGTGACCACAGAGCACAATAAAGTAATTGAAATGTCAGGTTTCGCTTTTTAATACTTCACTCGAGATTACAAAATAGGATGTCTGTCGTGAAAATTAAAGAGAAAATGTCGCTTAGCTTAATATTTGTTTACGTTTTGAAATGTATATATGATTAGTTTTCACAGTTGACTTCGGTTACATTGAAATAACTATGCGTTGACATATTCTTAGCGCCCAGGCAACTCTGACCCCTGGTACAGTGGGTTCAACAAAAAGGATTTACGATTACGTGATGTAATGTAGTTGCGAAGTTGAGTTCTGTACCTCAACTCGCAATGCCTGAAGAATTCAGTGAAAAATGGGAAACGGAAGAGAGAGCAAAATTAAAAGAAATCACGAAATAAGTTATAAAAAATATAAATCTCATATTTATTGTGGCTTTCTATAGAACAGAGGCACAGCGTCAAACAAGAAACTAAATCTGAAAGTGAGAAACGGAGTTGCTAAATATATAGTTTTTTTTTCATGCTTCACGCGGTCTCTTGCACATAGCAAGGTAGGCAGAGGGAACCTGGGAACCTAGTGCTAAGACACTCCTTTCGCATTAAGACACTTGTGAACACAAGATTCAAAATTTGACGAAAAAGTGAGCGGTAAGAGAGGTAAGGGGAGACCTCAGTTGACCTTCGAAAGCTCAGTATCAAAAATACGGCAGGAAGGTCACTTAAAAAGCATGAGGATCCCCCGAAGGGTATGTATGAAAAGATTGATGACAGAGGACGAGGCGAAAGAGGTATGCAGAGACCGTAGCGTTTGGCGCTCCGTTTTCTCTGACTACACTACATACAGCGTTAAGATAGCTTAGTTTAGTTTAGTTTATAACATTACTTGGACTGTAACAAAGAGTCGTGTTTATATCTCGTTTTTAAAAAGTCTATAGTGTGTTCATTACTAAATATAAAAGACAAAAATATAACTGTTTTTATATGAAAATTCTATGTATAAAAATTACAATTTAAAATATTATAAACATATTTAATCTATATATTCGTAATTTTCTAATCAAATAAACCTCGTGTTGCATAGTAATAACGAAAAAAGTCGAGACAAGCGTCTGACAACACCTTACCCTTTGATAAAACGAAAGTGCCAAAGTTCGTCGGAGTTTAATGGACTGATTAGGGCTGTCAAATCTTATATTTATTTTTCTTTAATATTTTTTACAGCTTCGCGCTTCTTTGCAAATAGGGTAACCGCGGAGTAAACACCTAGTTTTAAGACTCTCCGTTTTCTATTTCCCGTTTAAGAGACATTGCGTTTTGGGTGGCGAAAATCAACGTCGTAGGCTTCGTCTACCAGAGCGGGGAAATTAATAGAAATTAATTATAATTACTGTTTTTATATGAAAACTTAACTGAAGATTGAACTGACAGCCTTCGGTTTTTCAGTAAGACGTAGTCCCATTGTGCCACGATGGCATCGTATTCTATAATAGTATATAATAAACCGTCGTGGCGCAGGGGCACAATCATGTGACTGTAACGCGACGGTTATCGAGTCGATTCTCACTCGGGTAGGGTTACCAGATATGTCCAGAATTTTCCGGACATATTCCGGACCTGTCCCGACTTTCCCAACTTTGTCCGGATTGTGGGGGAAATTTCAAACTGGATTTTCTACAAAATAAAAAAATTAAAATACAATACTAAAATATATATGTATGTGTTATTTTTTTTTAACTGATAAAAACGTTCACTTTTATAAAAACATCACATTTGATATTTAAAAGCTCCCAAAAATATTGTTCAACACTTCCAAATCTTTAATAATAGCTTCGTAAAACATTTAGCAAGTCATATTTTTTTAAATTATACTGAAAAAAATATATATAACAAAGCCAGTTTCTTTCTTTTGACCATTGGGTTCCCATTAAGTTAAGCAAAATGCCCTTTGGTATAGGGATTTTTCAGGCACAAAAATCTGTAACTTTTTCTGGTCTAGTTGCACTCAGAATGGTCGATTGGTTATTGGCATTCCTCTAAAAAAATAAACCTTTTTGCTTGATCATATTATTCAATAGTATTATTTTAAGTTTAAAAAAAGGTGAGAAAAGTTGGCATTTGTGGAATAGTATTCACGATTTACAATTTCGTTTCTTTACTTATAAAAAATTGATTAGAAAGTCCGGAGTTTTATATCGAATGTCAGTATTTTGTTCTGTATTTTTGATATTTTGTTAGTGAATCCGTATACTCAGTGGAATAAATTGTTATTTATTAATATTTTCAGTTCTTTACTCTGGCACTAGCACAAAAATTGCGGCGTTGAGTTCCGCCAATCAACACGCAATGCCTCGAAAATTCGGCGAAAAGTGGGGAACGGAATGTCTTAATACTAGATTCCTTCTGCCTACCCTACTTACTATACGCGGGATACAGCGTGAAACAGAAAAAAATATAATAATTTGTGTAATAATTAAAAAAATAATAATGAATAACATAAATTATTAAAATAATTCAATAAGAATTCTTCTGACTGTAAAGGCGATGATTGTAGATTCGATTCCGACTAGAGGAAATGAATATGTTCATTTCCCTATTCCACAATTACAAGCGCTTGAATTTCTCTTCCTAAATGCTTATATACCATGCTATACTATGCATGCAATGCTTCCTAAAGTTCTAGAAAGCTGAAATTTGGTACATAAGTAGTTAGTATACAAACAACAAAAAAAAATACAAAGCTTTGAAATTATACTCCTCTAAGCTAAGAAAATTTGTAAGAGATTTCCGTCAATTGGGATGCTAGAAATGATGCTAAAATTCGGTATGTACGCTACATATGTTCTGATAACTTTTTGACAGTTCGAGCCATCATCTTGACAACTTTGTATATTTAAATATTTTTGATGGGATAAGTATATACTTAAAAGTTAGTTAATTTTGCCAGCCCTATACACTAATGGTCTACGCATCGACCCATCTGATTGACATTACTGTGATTGTCAGGCACATTTTCATTATGTCACTGATCATATCTCATACGAAATATTATAATATAGTGTTTTATATTATGTAAACATTAGAAATGTATTTTTTAAAATATATCTGGCTTTAATTGTAATTTTTGGGTTCAATTTCTATTTGGGGTAATTGTAGAATTTTTCTATCTCTCGATTTGATTGGATTAAGGACAATATTGGAAGTCTTGAAAATGTTTGCAAATAATTGATCTTATCACTTTGTTTATTCTTCTTCGCAAAAATGTGAGAAAACTGTGAAGATGTCGTAAGATTCTGTATGTAAGTATTTTTTTCAGCTACTCGCTGTATCCCGCATGTAGCAGGTGTTAGGATATTAGGCTCCCTCTCAAAAGAATTCTGGAGGCATTGCGTGTTAAATGGCTGAACTCAACGCCGCGCTTTTACCTCGACAACAGATGGAAGAAATAAAAATATTAAATTTAATTTTCTCGAGTGGGGATCGAACCTACAACATGTCGTAGTTACAGTCACACGCTTGTGCCCTTGTGCCGCAGCTGACCTCAATTGAAATCTTGATTGTCTTGATTGTTAGACGTCCGTCATCCCATTTCCACTTAAATTCGAGACAACATATATTAATTAGCGGAACTTAACGACGTACTTTTCAGACTGGAAAAATTTAAATAATAATACATACCTCCCTGATTAGGGATCAAAACCACAAATATTGCGTTTATCAAAAGCTGCTCAGTAGAAATTAGTTAAAAATATATATATTTTTTAAAAGAATTAGGTACTTTCCTAGATCAAAGGACTATGTGAAAACACTTAGCTTTGTTTTTAGTGTCAATTTTTTTATCTCTATACAAGCACAAGGATTTTGAGACGATTTTTAATTGTAATATTTTTCTTTTAAGGTTATACTTTTGATTCATCATATTTTTATTGTGCTATTTGTTATGTATAAGTATTAAATTGTTTTCATTTTTCTGCTATAGTAAACAAAACACGTTATTGAGTCCAACAACTGAAATGTCTTAAATAATTGACTGTGTCTGCCCTGCAATGTGGGAAAGATGTTAGAGTTTCGTACCCAAAGGATAAAACGAGACCCTATCATTAAAACTTCACTGTCTGTCCGTCTGTCACCAGGCTGAATCTCTTGAACCGAGATAATAAGACAGTTTAAATTTTCCAGATGATGTATTTCTGTTGCCACTATAACAATAAATACTAAAAAACAGAATAAACTAAATATTTAAGGGAGGTCCCATACAACAAGCGTGATTTTTTTTTATAGATAACGTGTTGGAACCCTTCATACACGAGTGGGATCGCACTTGTTCAATTCCGAATCACATTTTTTTTAATAACTATAAACAGATGCCGTCTAGCTGTCACGACGGTTATATGATATGTGATATGTGAGACATGTAAGTACTAGCAATGTCATTCATCACTCAGTTATCTATATGTAGAACTGATTGAGTGATGGCCAAATCATAAGATATATACAACGAACAATAACAATTTGACCATTTATGATAACAAGTTACAATGCAGTTGGACGTATCTCTATGAAATATAATTTTGATTAGTCATTTATATATATTTTTTATTACCAATAGTAAAGAACAAGCCGTTAGGTTGAACCGCTGAGGGTTGTGAGATAGGTTCCCACTGAGAGAAATTTATATTTTAAATTTTTATGCTCTGGTAAGAGACCAAGCGCGTCGTTAAATTCCGCCAATCAATACGCAAGGTATTGAAATGTAAGTGATGCCTTTGGAGCTGTATGTCTTAGCACTTGGTTCCCTCTGTCTACTTTACTATATGCGGGATATAGCGAAAAGCTAAAACATAAAAATAATTGTGAATGGTATACTCTTAAAAGCTAAAGTGTACATTAGCAATGCATGTGGACTATTTAAGTACTTAATTTTTTTAGCTTCACGCCGTATCCCGCATATAGTAGGTCTAAATGTCTCGCTTTGCTTCTTTAACAGAGAGGAGCAATGGAAATAATAAATACTTTCATTTCCTCGAACTGGTAACGGTTCATGAACACTTCAGGTCCAAACAATTTTGTTAACAGTATTTTCTATTGAAACCCGAGAGGTATATTTATAATTTCCTGTTTGTGCAAATTTCGATCTCATTTCGAGATATTGATTTGTGCAAATATTGATAAGTCCGCTAATTAAATTTGGGTATAGCAGCTCAAAAATTTCTGGACGAGTCTGTTAAATATATTTTGATTGGTACTATGACCTCGTTATGGCGCGTCTGCATCGAGTCCGGCTGTAAGAACAAAGGTTTTGCGTTCGATCCCCAGGCGGGAGTATGATTACATTTGATTTATTTTCTTTTCCATGGTCTGGTTGATGATAATAAAGTGGTACATTGGGTTCCGATACTCAACAAGCAAAGTAAGTGGAGAACGGTATATCTTAACACTTTGTTTCACTCAACGGAAAAGACTGATTTTTCATTTGATCTTTTTTTTTATTTTTGTCTTAAATTTTAACCAAACACAGTTACTGGCGAATTTTCTATATACACAGGTTATCTACCGACCGACGCGGTAGAATATTTTATTATTTCAAGAGAATCTCATCTGCTGGTGCACCTGAGCGCTGTGTAATACTAGAGCTTATTTTATTTTGTCTTTAAAATTGTAATGTAGATTGCATTAAAAAAACCAGCTTAACGTTCTTTCCTGGCAGAGAGAAACTAAGGTTGAGACACTCTGTTCCTCATTTTTTGCCCAATTATAGTCATTGCGTGTTGATCGGCGGAACTAAACACCGCGCTATTTCTATCATAGCGGTGTCATAAAATCAATTTATATAATCTTTGCCTCGAATAAAGTCCTCGTTTACACTCGAACATAATTGTCAATGATAACTATATTAATATAACAAAATGAAAAAAAAAAAATTTGAACATGCTAATCTCAGAAAGTACTGGTTTGAATTGAAAAAATATTTCAAAATATTCAATGTGGCATATAGTTCATTTATCGAAAAATTTCTGGCGTATCAAGTACGGTTCTTAGAATATGTCATATGTCATGTACAACACTAAGTTATTTCTATTTGATGTGAGCGAAGCCGCTGGTAAAAGCTAGATTCGTATAGATTTTTTTAGCTTCACGCTGAACCCCGCACATAGCCGGGCAGAGGGAACCGGAGAACCTAGTATTAAGACAGTCCGTTCCCATTAAGTCGCTTCGTTTCCCATTTGCCGCCAAATTCTGGAGACGTAACGTGTTGAGTGCTGGAACTCAACAACTCGTTACCAGAGCAAGAAAGTGAAAATATTGAATATTTCATTTTTTCGAGTGGAAATCGAACCCACAACCTGTTGCGCTTACTTTCTCTCTCGCCAGGCCCCAAATACATTTATTAATGACAAAAAAATTAACTAAAACCTATATCTTGTTACACAATTATTAAGTACTTATCCAATTTAAAGTTTTGTAGCGCATGCATCTTGCTTGATGGTGGAAGAAATTAACTGCCTCGTGTTTTGTGAAGCCGTCATATGTTAACTATGTAAATATAGTTATAGCATAGTCTTAAAAAGTGGAAAGTTACAAAAACTTACCTATTTAGTAAAAAATTAAATCAAATCAAATCAGTTTGGAAATCAAATCAAATGGAAATATAAATTTAAATATTTCATTTCCTCGAGTGGAGATCAAACCCACAACCAGTCGGTTTTACAGTCATATTTTGCACCCCTGCGCCACGGCTGGCCTCGGCTACCTATTTAGTATAGTTATGTTATGTTGAATTGATTACGTGTCATAATGAATGAGTGATAAATGAGTAAAATTAAAATAGGCTGTTCGTAACGCAAATGCGAATCATCGGAATGGTAAAAAAATTGCGACGGTTGTGGATACGATCAAAATTCGCAGGAATAAAGCGAGATGTTGAGTACATGGAAAGTAAAAGACGGAGTAGTATGATTGCTATGTGCAGAATGTAATGTGAAACTAAACAAAAAAAAGTTAAGCAGCCATTATTTCGTAATTAAAAAGCGTCTATATAACGAATCGGGGCGTCTTCCTTCATACTCGGAACGCGGTGAAGTCAGATGACGTTTTAGTACAACCCTTCAGTATACCACTCGAAGGAGAAGTGAAGTCCGCATCGCTCGTTCCCACTCTTCTCTAAAAGCTTACAATTGACATTGACAACTAACAGTGTTGCCATCCGAACTTGACGTTCCGTATTCATACTCTGCGACACGGCCATCTTGACAAGTCACACGTCGTCGTGTGATGCTGTAGAAAAGGTTATTTAGTATCAAACTTTTACCTCGGCCTATCCTGATTCACAGTTAATCAAGGATAGAGTTTTTGGAACAAGTTTATCTTAACTAACAATAATTTTTTCAAATAGCTAACATCTTACTTAAGAATATTCATCTCGTGCACATTTATCGCATGCATTATGTAACACTACTACAATAACTTTTTTGACACATTATATAACCATACAAGACACTACCTAAATCAACCTATCCTTTTGCTATGACCAGTAACCATTATTGCTTCAACATAAAAATCACTACTGTCATCTAAATCGAGCGACAGCAGCCCATGCCACACAGTAGTGACGATAAACTCAAAAGTTGCCACTGTCACCTAAATGGAGTGTGTGACATTACTGTCACTTTTCTCTTCTTTGATGTTTGCCATAAAAGAGAAAATGATTCTTTCATTCGAACGCAGCGTTGAGAAACACCAATTAAGATGCAATGTCTCAAATCAGCGAAATACGCGAAACGTAAATATTATGGATATACTTATAACTACAGTTATGGATTCAATTCCTAATTAGTGTAATGTTAAAGGGAGAAAAAGCAGTGAACGGAATGTTTCCACTCTAGATTTGCACTGTTTACACCCTACCTGCTACCCGCTAAGCTACTAAGTGTATATTAAAGGTAAAATAAGCGCCCGTTGGGCTCCCCCACGGAGAGTTCTGTACAAAAATTGGATGTCTCGAGCTTTTTCTAAAATTGAACAGAACTACCTGTATATGCTAGCTGTCAAATTTCATAGTTCTAGGTTAATCGGAAGTAGTCTATTAATTTTGATTCCCGTTATAGTGTCAAAATATGCGTGTTTGCTGTATAAACGGCCATATTTTTTAAAGTAAATGTAAAAGTAGGTTTTTTTTAGAAAATCATGAGGGCGTAGATCTAGATATATGGTTTGAATTTCAACTCGATATCTCCAAGCGTTCCTGAGATTAAGGCTATTGACAGACAGACAGACACACGGACGGACAGTGTGAAGTGATCTTATAATGGTTCCTTTTTTCCTTAAAAAGTATGGAACCCTAAAACGAAAGCGGGCAATAAAAAAATGCTATAAGAATATTTCATATAGATTTAATTATTTTTTATTACGACGATAATGAGATTAGATCGTTAAACATTTTAACTAAGTCTTTATAAGGTATTAATTAAGGAAACTGAAAACCTCTTGTCTTTCGTGAGGGGTATTACGGCCTCTTAAGCGATGCTCGTTATTCTATAACAGTTATTTTGTAATAGTTAACAATTATTGGGTAAAATTATAACATGTTTGTTGTTTTAATGGAACATTTTGGTGTAATTTTCGATATTTTAAATAAATGTTCATACATTTTTATACTACCTCTAGTTTATTATTATTTAATCATGATTTAACTTTACAGAAAATTAAATTATTGTTTTTTAATTTCACGCTACCCTACGCTACAATACGTAGGATACCTGTGCATTGTAAGGTAGACGGAGATAATCTATCGTTAAGTTGTTGTTGTTGTTGTTTGTTGTTATTGTTCACCCTCATAGATCATCAGTATAGAGTCTATACTGATGATCTATGAGGCCAGTCGAGGCCGTCGATCATCAGTCGCGTTATAGGTTCAATTCCCACTCGAGGAAAAGGAATATTTAATATTTTCATTTACATGCGTTATGTCTTTAAAATTGGGAGAAAAGTGGGGAACGTATTGTCTTAATATTCAGTTACCACTGCTTACCTGCTACATGCAGGATTTAGTATAAAGTTAGGACTTAGGACGTGATCTCCTGTGTGTAAGAAATGAAGGTAAATATAAAAAAAATATTTATAAAAACAAAAACCCCGACTGCATAAAACTAAAAAGAAAATAAACAAGCCCAATAGTTTATTAAGATTGACAGTCGGGACCTCTTTAAATTGTGCGGGATTCCTGGTAAAGACTTTATTGATTAAAGAATTACTTATAGGTCCCGACTATGAGTATTATTCAACACTCAATGAAACCAACAGTAGTAAAAAAAGTTCTATTGTTAGTTTAGATTGATATGTTTTGAGTATCGAGTGGTATTACTCAAAACTATTAATTATCTTTTTTTAAACTTAAATGGAAATTGAATCTACATACATATCTTACACACTGTTAGACCACGTCCTAAGGCATGTGAGATGCCAGTGAGTGCATTTATGTAGCTAATGCATCCTCGCATACAATTTGATTTACCTAATGTGAAGGCGAATCTAATTTGAAGAAACTCCGTTCTTTTCTGACCAATTTCAATGATTATCAAAAATTTTTATAAAAACTGTTTATTTTAGATATTTTCTATTTTTCCTCTCTCCTTTACTTCTTATTCCAACTTCTAATTCCAAGTTAATAGAACGTTAATAGCATTGACGTCAAAAATCTTATACGCTTGTTACAACTTATTTATGTTGTTAGTGTTAATAAGTAAATGCTAAAAGCCTGTCATGAATACTAACAGCTTAAATTGATTAATAAACTGAGTATCGGCTTTAAATGAAAAATTGGAGGGTTAACAGTTTAAAAAACGACATCAAAATCAATCATCATAAAAAGGACAATCTTATATTTATTGAAACAAACTCTAAAAGATAAAAGATTATCTTTTAACTTATCCTTTTGCCTTTGCTTTTTGACCATTTATTCTAAAACTACAATTACAATTATCACCAAACTACTTCGCTGGGATCACTGTGTTGTCCACAATGTTCCTGCAAAATTTCGGAGGGGTAGGTTTAACGGTCTAGGAGGAGAAGCATTACAACGAAACACATTTTTGACCAATAAGAGCGATAGGTAATTATTGCATAAGTTGGAGATTTAAACTATCGAGACACTGTGTAGAGTGGCAGAACTGATGTATTCAGATAATTTTCTATTTAACTTGACGATTCAAATGTTCTTGTGATGGATGGCCTATTTAAGTAAAGAAGTTACCGTAGAAGAAAGTAGAAGAAGAAGAAGAAGTGTTTTCCTTTTCTAGTTACTGTTTAAAAGGGTATGTTTTAAAATAAAACGGATTAATTTTTTGAGACCGTCGTGGCGCAGTGGTACAACGTCTGACTACTAACGTTTTGGGTTCGATATTCACTCGGGGGTACGAATTATTTACATTGTCGTTTCGGTAACAAGATAAATCGTTAAGTATCACGGTTAGGTACTCAACACGCAATGTCTCGAACATTGTGCGTGGTAAAGGGGGCAAAATGTTTTAACACTGATTTCTCTCTAGTTACCCTACTATACGCCTTATACAGATTGAAGCTAAAAATATACTAGCTAATAATACACATTCACAATAACATTTATTGAAAACGAAACACGTAAGGTGAAAACTATTTTTGTCACAGCCAAAAACTAACTAATTTAAGAGAATAAGGCTTCATAATGCGTCTATTAATTAACTTGGGACAAGAAACCTTAGAAAAAGTTACCAGGCTTCAACTGTCGATATAGTTTATTTTAATAACAATGGGTCTCTATAGCTTTTTGTTTGGTGGCAACAAGGTGTGTTATTTTACACAGTTGGGCTATGCCGCTTCTAGCCTGTTCTTTTAGCATTGTGAGATGGACACAGACTGCATCGAGACACTCGGGCCAGGTTAGTAGGCGATCAGTTTTCCCAAACTGACCGCTCTCTGGCTCATTAGGGCGAAAGGCGGCGGTCGTGTGCCGCCCTCCGGCGACCCGGTCTCTTGCGGTGAATGGCGAGTTCGGCAGAAGCCTCTCTCACTCGTTCCGCCGACTCCTTTTTGAGCACCACTGCCTCGCAGAATGATGAGACCGCATCCCACGACATCTCGCCGCCGTCCATGGCCTTGACCACGGCCGGCAGGGAGAGGTCGTCCCCTGTGACGTCACGCAGAGCGCGACGTTGAAACGGCCAGGCTGTGCACACCTCCAACGTGTGCTGGGTCGTCTCATCGAGGCAGTCGTCGCAGTGGTGGCAGCGAGCGTCGGGCTCCTCAGGTCGACAGATGGTGTTGCCAGCCGAGATTCCCACATTTCTAATGCGGCCGGGTAGCCGAATTAGAAATGTGGGAATTTCGAAGCGGGGGAAGAGCGGGTGCTTCCCCAGACGCTAGGCCCCGACGCCGGCAATAGACCGACGCAATGAAACTTTACCCGACCTACCCGTACGGTACCCAACGTAAATGTGGAGGTCGGACCATGACAATGTCAATGACATCCATAACCATGAGGTACGCCGTCTTCGAGATTTTTCCTTAATATTAACGTGGTTGATTGTAGATATGTACAAGGATGTGGTAGCAAAGGCTCTATGCTTGGGCGAACAGGCTTAGGCTGGCCTGTATTACTTACTATTTCTGATCGCATAGGTGTGTGGAAAAGCAAGAAGCTGCATAGTACATTCTATAAAGCCCTTATAGGCCCGGGCATGGACACCGCTTATCTTGATTACAGTTCAGGGATCTTTTCAGGGAAACTGAAGTTTTTGTCTGTGAAGATATCAAGACAAGAAAGTATCAAAGACATATTATAAAAAAGTATAATCGATATATGTAGGATCCCAGAAAACGTCAGAGAGTTTTCTATATCACGATTTAAAAAAAATGTGAAAAGACGTTTGTGTGTTAAAGGTTATTACCAAATTAATGATTTTGTAAATGATAATATTAACTTTAGTAAACTGGTGATAAATTATTTGACGTTCAAAAAACGAAGCATGTAACTTCTTATTTTGAATAAAATTATTTGAATTTGAATTTTCGGGCATGTCATCGACCTAGAGAGTCCTTTAGACATATAATTGTCCCTAGTTGATCTCTATTTCGTGTTAATGGTGAGTATTTGCATAGACACAATCAAGTAGCCATGATAATACACCAGCAACTTGCTCTTCGATATGGCCCTGTGGAATTGAAGGTGCTATAGGTGCAATTCCACGTATGTTCTTGAAAATAGTTGTGATTTACTGTACTGGGATCGGTCTATTATTACTGACAGGTATATAGTTGTCAATAGACCTGATACACTAATAGTAGACCGAGTGGTGTATCGTGCAGTGGTTGTTGAAGTGGTGAAGGCAGAAATAGGAAAATTGTCTAATTATTTGGACTTGCCATCCCATGATTTTACAGCCATATCGGATGTCAATGTGACAATCATTGTGTCGATAATGGTTTTAGTTAATGGTTTAATAACACTTCAACCAACATCTTAGAGGTTATCGCTTAGCAGTTGGATCAAGCCAGATTACTTGAGATATCGAGTATTGTAAGGAGTTTCCTCGCTCTGGAGCATTAGCCACCAAAGGCCTAGACCACCATCGGCAGAGTAGTTTTTAAATTTTTAAATGTATTTTGTAAATTCATTTATATTTAAAAATGTATTTTTTCTAAACGAAACTATTTCATTATAAATTGTTTAATAATATACATAATATATACAGTGTTTTTGTCATCACCACTTTAAATGAAACTACAGTTTTAACTACTTTTTAAAAACTTAATTCGATTAAAACAAAAGAGTTTTTACAAAAATGAAAAAGTGATTTTTTTCCAAAAAAAAGTCATTAATAAAATTATCGTTGTATGATAAAACGCCATTTGTCAAGAATGACACACACAGAGACAAACCTATCAAAGCGATAACGCCGCACAAGGCTCATTCAAGAAATCGAGTAGTAGGTAATGGCGGCGATGTTGAATTGCGTAAAATAGAACGAGATTTTCTCTTTCTATTATGTTTTTGAGAACAAAAAGCGGCAGATCGGCAACACTTAGTACTATTTTTGTAGTAGTATGTGTTAAGTTATTGGTATATATTCATGACTGCGTCACACGAAATACAGTATGGTTAAACATCTTGAAATGAAAAAAAAATCCTACATCTAAAGTTGAGGTATCTTGATTAATTTCTTTAAATACGGGTTTGAAATATCTTACTCTATATGCTGCTCTTGTAAAAGGAGCACAGACGCTTCCACCCTATATATATAGGTCCACCTGTTCCATATTGTATGGAAGCCGACGTTTAGCTCAGCATTATATTTACACGCATGATACAGTGTTAGGGTACAGCATTTGATTGTAAAAGCGAAGGTTGTGGAAAAAGACCAAACGAACTATTTACACGAAATTCTCTCTTCTTACCTAAGTAATAAGCAGGATGTTATATACAACAAGCATAATTTATCAATTTCTTTTACCAACAGTTATGGACGAGCAGGAAGTCTAGCAGTGACGCCTGGAGAGAAGTTAATGGAATTACTACGTCCTAGCGCGGACACACCGCGCCGACACTCCACCGCCGCGTGTGCGCCCGCGCAGCCCAAGCCCAGCGGTTTTGTGTATTGCCCATCAGACGCGCTACCTTATTGCCCTCCGTCGAGATTTGCTCCGCCCAGGCCAGTTAATAAGGTAACTACCTCTCACTCTGTTTATTTTTAACATTTATTGTAATACTCTCTTTCTTTCGTACAAGTAAAAAGCAAATATATGAGTTGTTAGGCGCCACAGACTTTTGTCGTCTGTGCCTGTTTCGTTCTTGATTGGTTATTAAAGTTGTTGTTTTTGGTTTCTTTTTTAAAATGTGAAGTGAAGAGAAGTGTATTTTGAAGGATCTGCGTTCCTTTTTGTCAATATTCGAAGTTTGTGGTCGTTGATCATGTTGATTGCGGTGCAGTTAATTGGTTACGTAATATTTTTATTGCCTCCTCATTTCTATAGGAAATAGCCATTTTGATGTTGTGTTCTACTATATCAGTCACGGAACCTTCATTTGGGCAGCGAATGAACCTGCCGATTGCGTCTTTCTCGGCGTCAGTATAGTAGATGCATCCTTTTATATGACTTGTTAAGGTGATGACAGCGTGTGACATGCTGTCGTGTAGGGCGTTCTTAATGGCCTCAGCTTAGATGATTACTGACCCATAGGTAAGTCCCTGAGATTCGTTGATGTTTAGGTTGTGCGAATTTCCCTCCCTCCTGTATCCTTTCCTGATGAAGTCCGCTTTTTCCGCTTGTGTATGGACCTGGTAGAGAGTATTGGGGAATCTATTGGTATGGAAGCACCCGTGTATCGATTTTTTCAGGGAGCGTGTTGTTTATTGGGCTGAGTAGGTTCTGTTATAAACTTTGTTGAGCGGAAACGTTGACTAATGGCCGTCACTAGGTTTGGGCCGATATCGTGCATTTGGAAGAGGTTTAAATTATTTTAGTTTTTAATTTATTCAATACTTCGAACATCTAAAATTTGACCATAGTGGAACTCGAACCTATGCCACTTGAACGGTTTCCAAGTACCAATTAAGCTATATATTCTTATCGAGCATAGTTAGTAACCTTAAATAAATATTATAATAATTTGTTCAAATTGCAATAATTTGCTATATTTCTTTTCCTAACCTACAGCTTAATTTTTCATTTTTTTTCGTTTAAATTTGAATCTTGAACTTGTGCCCAATTTTTAATAAATATATCCAACCAACTTAAGAACTTAAGATATTTGTTATTTTGTTTAACAATGCCCATATTTATTTTCAGTAGATATTGTAGCGGCAAGTACCCTCAAGTTTCTTTGTGTACTCTTGTACCTCATTATAAGCATAAAATACCTTCGGTTACTACGAAACTTTGATGGATCGTTGAGAGCTTTCACCGACGTAATTATTAAAGAATACGCCCAATTGTTAACTCAACAATATTTACTCGAGTCTGTCTGGAGGATTTGATCAATAAGACCCATATGTATATTAAATTTTCAAGTTTTATCAATATTCTTATTTAATTTATAAAAAAAATATTACAGACCTGGATTATTTTCTTATTTATTAATATATTAATACTTAGCTACAGTATATTTTTCTTTTTAATATAGCTACCACCTCCTCAAATACAACAGCCACTACAGCCACCGCCAGTACCTCAACGGACGGCGCCAGTCGCGACACCTCTACCGGTCCCACCTCCAGCACCCCCGCGACGGTCTTCACCACAACCACCCAGAAGAGTACCACCGCCTACTCCTC
>DWMY01000299.1:0-30418 GCA_018249775.1 Heliconius hecalesia formosus
AATCTAACGATACCTCAAATATGTAAATCCGTTCGGCGGTTCTGGAGATACGAGGTAATAAAGAATATTACATACATACAAGATACGCGCGAAAAACATAACCCTTCCTTAGCAGTCGGGAAAAATAGGTGACTTGCCAACGTTAAACAAATATCCACAGTTAACAGAAAATTACTTGGATTTATTTGCACTTGGAACTTAGCAATTGGAATTGGCTCGGAGATGTTATAATCAATAAGTTAGAAAAGTGTTTTTTTAAGGAAAAAGACAAGGCAAACGAGCGTACGGGTCACCCGATGGTAAGTGATTACCACGGCCCACGACCCTGTGTGACACCAGAGGTACTACAGGTGCGTTGCTGGTTTTTGAAGTAGATATAGACACGCTTCTTGAAGGTATCCAAGTAGTATCGATCCGGAAACACTGCCACATTCAGGCCATTCCTCAGTTGTGTGGTGCATGGAAGGAAGTTCCTACGAAATCGCACAGTAGAGGAGTGCAACATATCCAGATAGTGTGGGTGGTTAGAGAATTCGGTGACGGCTAAAAGGTCAAGCAGTTCCTCAGTACACTCCCCATGATAAATGCGGTAGAGAACGCACAGCGAGGAGACGTCTATATGCAAAGCCAAAGTGTCAAGCTTTTCACAGATCATTGGATCCCCAGCGATTCGAGCGGTTCTACGTTCTATTTGTCTGTGATGAAATAGGTATGTATAATATTGAATTGTGCATTGACGATCAACGTCTGGAAGCTGTCTTAAATGACAGAGGTATGGTTCTTAAGGTGTAAAATTCTATTTAGACGTACGCCTGCTAGGATACATAATCGGAATTTTTAGCCGAATAAAATGTTTTAAAATACCCAATTCTATAAATAGATGTTTTTTACGTAGTTAATTTTAAATATCTATATATAGATTTTTTTTATGAAAATTGTGCGTTATTGTTGATATAGAGAAAGGGTGCAAAATACTAATTTTAAATTAATATAATGCATAAATTTAATAAAATAATGCTTTATGCATTGCTACAGGGTAAAAATACATAAAAGCATAAAAGCTAAAGCATGAAGTGCACGTCACCTATAAAAAATTTTGAAGAGAAATATAAGAGACCTACGAGCTTTATTGACTATAATTTGTAGTACGCACAAACAATACTCAGCACATACTCAATTACTCAATACGACTCGTTACTATTAAGTAACACACAGATGTTTTCACTTAAAATAATATTATTTTTTTAGATTTTTAATATTAATAAATATTTAAATGATCTGGGCATATGTGTAGTTTAATAATTATAATATGTGTAGGTACTATATATATATATATATATATATATATATATATATATATATATACATGATTATATGAATAAACTAGGCCAGTCGTGGCGCAGCGGCACAAAGTGTGACTGTAAAACCGACTGGTTGTGAGTTCGATCCCCACTCGAGGAGATGAAATATTTACTTAAATTTATATTTCCATTTCTTAGCTCTGGTGTCGAGGCAAAGCGCGGCGTTGAGTTCTGTCTGTCAATATCTCCAGAATTCGGCAGAAAGTGGGGAACAGAATGTCTTAACACTAGGTTCCCTCTGCCTACCCTGCTGTGTGTGGGATACCGCGTGAAGCGTGATTTATTTATTAATAAACTATTTCAATTTATTGTGCCCTGTATACACTGTGAGAACAACATGGATATCGAAACGAAACTACATTTTAATTTCAGTTATTTACTTCCCACCATTCAATACACGTGACTAAGGCCAGTATTTATTTGTCACTCTCAATTTTGTAAATATATTTATGAATGAAAACGGCATCTCAAGTTCGATCTCAGACTTGAGGGCGATTTATGGATATGGAACTAAGAGCCAACATAATCTTATGTAATTGAAGCTTATAAAGATAGCTTGATAAGCCTTTAATATTTTTTAGAGCCGAAGACGATTATGATTGATAATATGAATACATAAGTGATAATTTCCATGAACTAAAAAACTACATATATTATCATAAGTTCTTGACCCTGACCTACAGAAAAAAAATATATTTAGTATTTAGTAATTTTAATAAAATTTTATGAAAGAAGATTCATAGATTAAAAAAGAGGGGTTTTAGTCTATAAAAATTGAAAATAAGATGGCAAAATTACCTAAATCAATTGAACAATTCTTGTTTTGCTGTTATTCAGAAATAGTTTAATAAATATAAAAGGATAAGAGAGCATTAGTGTGATTATCACTATTCAAAAGACAAAAGTAATCTACAATCATGAATATTAATCTAGTTATTTTTATGACTGTTTGGCAATCTTGACATTGTACTATTTATTATTATTATAAAACAATATATATTTGCGAAAGCAATAGATAAACCTATGTTTAATATACAGTCTTTACTTCCTTCAGTCACTGTAAAAGTATTCTTTTTTTATAAAAATGCCAAATGCTACTACACAGTACACTACAATGTAGTAAGTTCATAATGACATTAAGTTTTGTTTCAGTTTTTTCAAATATTTTTGCTGTAACTTACGATGTGCAGAGAAAATACTATGAAAAATAAATGTGACCCCTTATCAATGAATGGAGGATGGTAATTGACAGTAGTGTTGGCAAAATTTAAATATAGAATGTTTGCCAACATATACAGAAATATTTATAATATTGTAAAAAATACTTCATGATAAATAATTGGTGTATTAAATTAAAAAAAAAATGATAAAAATTAAAAGAATTTCTATCGTAATAAACTTGTTTGAAAAAATAAATTTAATCTGTTGAGTGTAAAATATCTTAAGTTAGTATCACCTTACAACCTTTCTTTTTATACTTTTCTAAGACTTCCTCTGTGATAGAATCAAAATCTCCCGTAATATAGTCAGGTAGCTTCATTGTTTTTTGTAAGTTTTCAGGTAAAGTATTCAAAAATTTGTCCCAGTGCACTGTTCCTCCATCAACGGTCATTCTAACAGTTGCTAAAACATGTATGAAAAAAATATAATATGTAACTATATAAGTGAATTAAATTTATTTTTATTTAAATTTAAAGAAAATTTATTTCCTATTAAATGACATAAGAAAACCTGAATGGCATATTTTATATTAGGGATATTTCAGGTTTTATAATTGTGGCAATGAAAAATTTATCTCTACATCCTACCATGGCTCTTAAAATTCTCCCATGTTTATCTTACTAGATCCTTGAGATATTTATATGAATTGAACTATGAAATAAGTATTTTGAAATTTGTGTGTAAATAGTGCAAAATGTATAGTTTTGAAGAAGATATATTCACAAAAAGTATTACATATTATTTTTATGAGAATATATATTTCCACTCGGACTTCTTTTCTGTTTTCAACTCAGACTCTGGTTCCTACTCTGATAAACCAAATTAAAAATGTTGATTCTGGCTTTGATTCTGTTAAATTACTTCTGTTACATTCCTATTTTATATAACTAAATATACTATGTATTTATATTATTGTAGAATACAGTTACAGTTGAAAAATATATTTGAAATAAATTTATATATAATGAAGGAAATAAGAAATGAATTTGTATGAATACTGTTTGCGATTAAATAACTTTTTTCCTTAGTATATAGTAAAGTACTCTAAAAGTATTGCACAATAAATTATTAATATGTATAATATATTTATTTCACTTTATAAGCTTACCATTATTCCAAAAGCCTCTAATAAAGTCTTGGTTTTGAGAAATGGTTCTGTTTAATACAAGAACAGCATATTTTGTATCAAGTTGATTCCGAATAAATTCATAAACATCCCATTTCCAACACTTAACCACATTATTTGTGTGACAAGGACTTTGCTGTAGATAGAAGATATTAAATAGTTTATGTACCTACAAAAAAAAATGATTAACTACAAAAAAAAACTACAAAATAAGGGCGTCTAAGAATATGTGCATTCATATACTAAGTTTCAATATTATACAATTTATATATTTTTTACTTTCTCTTTACTTTATTTATACATGTAAAATCACGTAATTTAAATTAAATACTTAAAAAACTAATAAGCTGACTACAAACCTTATTTAACATTCCGTTGGTGGACATTGTTTAACTATTTTTTATATTATATAAATGTTATATATAAATTATACACAGTATATATTTGTAATAAATAACATAAGAAAAAAATTAAAAAAATAATTATAGCGCACTGATCACAGTTCACACACTTGTCCTCGTGACATTGTCATTTACGTTTTGACGATTTTATATGTCGTCATTAGATTCGAAACCGCCATCCGACACAGTGTAAAATAATTAAGCTACATATCACATACCATAAAACGGGGTGTATAGGTACAATTTCCAACTTCAAACCCAATTTTATTATATTTTATGAATGGTAGCTATGGTAAAATTTTGTAAATATTGTGAGTCGTGGTGCATTTTATTAAATAGTAGTATTAACAATATTCAAAGGATACGAGGGGAGGGCTAAATAGGGCAGATATGCTAGGGTTGACTCTTGTCAACTAGGCATTTTTGTGATAAATTAATATTATATAAGTAATATAAAAGACAACGCAATCAAATAAAACAGTAATAATTTAAAAATTCAATGAACAATTTATATTTTATAAAAGTAGGTAACGTGTGACGACGCAATTTAAAAATAACTTAACCCTTTCGGAGACGTGAGGATATGAGAGAATATATTGTTAGAAATCAGAAGCGATTAACGTTTTTAAAAAAACACGATAAAACACATATCGTCTATATTTTTCTAAACTATTTGGAAAGAAGTCTAATTAATAGCAATAAGTATCACCTAATAACAATACTTCACACGAGTGTCCTTCCGATAAGGGCCGTTGCCTACAAACAACTGCCCCCGATTGATTTTTGTTTTTCTCGACTTGGCTTTATTGCTGTTGACCTGGACCGGTCTTGATAGCGTCACTAGGCGGGAAGGGGCGAGAGTAGTTCACCCCTGGCGAAAAATACGAGCTTCGATGGACGCTCGTGAAGAATTGGCGATCGCAGCAAATTTTGCAACTTGCCTTTTTTTTCGAATTGGCTTTATTGCTGTTCACCTGGACTGGTCACGAAAATCACCTTTATCTTTTTTAAAATTTACTCATTACTTAAGAGTTTGCGTAGAAATGTCTCCTCGCTGTGCGTTCTCTATTACTGTTTGACCTGTTATCTGCCGCCGAATTTTCTAACCGCACAGTACACCATAAGCTGAAATATCATCCACACCACTTGGATACGTGGCAATCCATTACTGCGCGGCTTCGTAGGAACTTCCTTCCACGCACCACGGAACTGTGGAATGGCCTACCCACCGCAGTGTTTCCAGGTCGATATGACATGGGTACCTTCAAAAAGCGTGTCTATCTCCACCTTATACGCCGGCAACGCACTTGTAGCTCCTCTGGTGTTGCACGGGGTCGTGGGCTGCGGTAATCACTTACCATCAGGTGACCCGAATGCTCGTTTGCCTTGTCCTTATCCATAAAAAAAGAGTTTTTAAATAAATTGCATTTATTATTAAAATCTGAATATTTGTTTATTTACGATATAATGGGCTTTAATAGTTTATATACTATATAGATGAATTTAACAGAGAACACAAGTATTATATATATGATTTTGATCTTGTATCGATTAGTAAAATTAGTTTCACGCTGTATGCAGCACACATGGAATCTGATATTAAGATACTCCGTTCCCCATTTTTGCGAGTTGAGTGGAGGAATTCAACGATACCACAGCGAAGAAATGAAAATATTATATATTTCTATTAATCGAGCGGGAATCGAATCCACAACTTGTCGCGTTTACAGTCACAACTTGTGCACCTGGGCCACGAATGGCCACCGTTAGTTGTAGTTTAATAAAAACTTTAATTTAATCGTTTTTATTATCGAAGTAAGCTAAATGCATTGCATTATATTGTGTAGTATGCGGCATATATTGACAATATTTCTACGTAAAATCTGACGCAGTGGCTCAGAAAAAAGCTGTTACTTTAGTTATTGCATTTAGCATATTTAGAAAAAAAGGCAATAAAAAAAGATGATGAAATGATGATGTGTCTTTAGGCTTAAAACGATTAATCAATATAATAGAGTTGAAAATATTTTTTGTACCTAAACACACTTTATATTGAAATTCTGAGCGAAGAAAACTATCATTTTCCAATGAATATAATTTAAAAACTACCGGTTTGAATGAATGAAATGAATTCTGAGTTGCCATAAGTAAAAGTAATTCAAAAATTTATTAATAAAAACAACACTCATTGCTTTTTATAATTAAATATTAATTTATTTTTAATTTAAGATAAATGTATCCACGTAGTATTGAAAGAGTAAATTTTTTAGTGCGATTTTAATTATTTCAGTTCAGTTCAGTTCTTCATTTATGGCGCTTCGAGCGTGCCATTAATTATTTCAATTTAAATTCAGTGTTGGAGTGACAGCATATATAATACCATTTACCAGTGCCATTATGTACAGGTATAATATCTTTTGCTTAAAAAATATATTATTAATACATAAATTTATATGTAACTGTAATTTAACAATATTTTTATTTAATTGTGGCATTTAATATCTCAAAATACAATTTTACTATTTAGCTCATTCATTTTTAGAGATAATATTTACAATGAATATTTAACTTTTTCAGCATTCAATGGCAACTTTATCAATACGTCAAATTTGTTGTGATTTGATATTTCAGAGTTGTGATTAATAAACTGAACGAGAATTCTATCAAATATCTTTTTTACAGAAATTACTAGAAAAATATTAAAATGAACAGATTATTTGGCAGAGGGAAGCCTAAAACTCCTGGGCCAAGCATAACAGATTGCATCAGCAATGTACGTAACACTGTTAAACAATCGCAGTAAAGTAGTAGTATAAAGAGTGAATCATCTTTAATACAAAAACATGATTTCAGGTCGATAGCAGAGCAGATAATATAGAACAAAAAGTTCAAAAATTGGATACAGAATTAAGAAAATATAAAGAGCAAATGGCTAAAATGAGGGAAGGACCAGCTAAAAATTCTGTTAAGCAAAAGGCAATGAGAGTCTTGAAACAAAAAAAAATGTATGAAACTTTTTTAAAAATTTATGTTTTTAGTCAATTTATTTTTAATATCAATTTATTTTTAATAAGTTATTAAGTATATTTATTACGATCCCACAGTAGTAAGTGAAGTATTTTCAGCATAAGCTTCCTTAAGAGTTTGCCTCAGAATATTATTTTGTGCTTGTCTGGTCCAAGTAATGTCATCAATCATTATAATACATCTTCCTGGCAATAATCACGGCTATTGGCAGTAGACACTGCCAATAGCCATGATTAATGCCTGTCTGCCTTCCTACACAATCTAGTCCTTTTTGCACGCTTTTTAACCCTTGGTGATGAGGCAATTGGCTCTCATATCCTGCATCACACCATTTAACCAGCACTTTATTAGGCGTCCAGGAGTTCTCACTCCTGGGACTGATATAGCAAGGCACTTGCAAGGCTGGCTTCCAATCTAGTTCTTAGGGTAGTGAGTAATGTTGCCAAACCATCTCAGGCGATCAGCCATGGAGGAGTCATATGTTAAAGACAATTACAAGCTTTGTCAAGGGTTATTGGGGCTATAAGTCTGAGGTCTGGCGGTGGGTTGTAATAAAGACTGCATAGATGCTGCACATTCGGCAACTCCAGGAAGTAGCTTCTCCATTTCTCTTTCACAGAGGTATGACTACAGATCAGAGTGCCCTGGGGATCTATGATGCATAGGCATTTTGGTATATCTTGCATTGCTTTATCCCGGGAACATACCAGTTTGTAAATGAGCTCCTCAAAATGGATGGGTATCCATAGTTTCAAGTTTATCATATAGTGGTGATAAACTCTCACTGTGGGCTCTGGCTGCAACTCTTTTACTAGCACATTTATTTACTATGTTTTTCAGTATGTCTTCAGGAGAGTTGGATTGCCGCCACTTCTTAAAGGCAACCTTCTTTTCTCGAGTCACATCCTGCATCTTGTCATTCCATCACCATGTCTCCCTGTCGATGACACGTCTTCCCTTAAAAACGCCAAGAACTCGCCTGCCCGCCGCAACGATTGCCGACTAAGCCCGATCCCATGCATTCTAAGCAGTCTTGGTGTTAGTTAAAGGGTTGTGACATTTCACCACTTTCAGGAAATCAGTCTACATCGGTTCAGCAACGACCATTTGATCCGAGGCTTACGTTTCTCATCTGCTTTCATCTTTGGAGTGACGTTCAAGTCCATGACAAGAAGACGATGTTGGGCTGTCGGGCTTTCGCCTGGAATTACTTTACTGCCCATATGACACTGTCTGGTCAACACTCTTATACGTGATAAGGTGCTGAGGATTCATTAGGAAGAACTTATTCGCGACGGCCAGATCGGACGCAATAGGTTGTGAGAATATTTTCTCCCTCTGTATTTCTAAGACCATGTTCAAAACTCCCTTGAACACATTCATACTGCTCAGCAGGCTTATCGACGTGTCCGTTCAAATAAACGCTAACGCTCTCAATCAGCACCTTTTTACCCACATCAGTGACGATCAACTTCAAGAAGCCCATTCTGAAGCACTACTGCCACACCTTAGCGCGACGACGCCCTAGCCGTACCCACTCGATGCATACTAGCAGATGGCGGTTTTTAAATGGAGCAACTGCCATTTGACTTCAAAAACCCCTTTGTGGGGAAAAACCAAGGAGGGAAAATAACACAGATAGAGAAGGCGAAAGGAGAGGTAGAAGAGGAGGGTAGAAAAAATGAGGGAGGCTTAAAAGAAGGGGACACCACTTTTATGGACTGGATGGAAGTATAAAAACTGGTAGCTCAAGGATCCGGGTTACATGTAAGCCGAAGAACAAATGTCAGACAGATATTAGTCAGAGCACCCTCTGGACGAATTATCAATCATTTCTATACATACATTTTGCTAAATGATGATATTGTAAATGAATGTGGTAAATGTATGCTAAGTAAAGTCTTCCAAAATGCAGTTATTGCACAGATACTTCTGATTTATATCATAGTAACGGCTCACTCATCATCATCAACCATCTAGTATAATACTTTTATTATGCTGCATTTGCCAACAGATTGATACATTCAGTCATGAAATGAGTTTTTTAATTATTGAGTGTTAATTATTTAATTTGTTTCAAAATTACTGTATTTTTTTAAATTGAAGGTCGTTTTTTGTTCTACATTATTTTTTATTAAAATAAAGCAGTCATATGCGAGTCGTATTCGCCCACCGAAGGTTGCGTACCAATTTCAGGATTGTAGGTCAACAACAAGTACAAGTTACAATATCTGTATCAATCATATTGTGTGGAATGAAGTATGGGAATAAATATAAATTTAAATTTTTTGAAATACTCTGCAAATCACATTTGCCATATTTCATAGCTAGGTTTAGTTTACGTGGCGAATTTCATACCAAAATACAGCAGTAATGATGCATAAATGTTTGTATTTTTGATTGTTTTGACTTGGATGCATGATTATTATCTTTACTCCCATGGATTGTAGACTAGAATATGTGATATCAATTTTAGCTTGGAACGCCGATGCGTTCTCCAGATCAATGCTCTTGACAGACATATAGAAAGATCACAATGGGATCCTATAAGGACTGCTTTTTTCTACAAAGTAACTTAAGAGGCAACTTCATACATTTTTCTTCATTTTAGGGCAGACAGGAAAACCTTAGTGTTAATATGCTCCATTGCCAACTTTTCAGGACATTGTAATGAGTGATGAGAAAATTGAGTGATGCAGATTTTACCATCCACAATGGCCTCACATGATTTTGAAACTTTTGTCTCTTTTATTATCATGATCATGTTTTTAAATCACAAATTGTTATAACTTGTTACGCAGGTACGAACAACAACTTGAAAACTTGCGAGCTCAATCCTTCAATATGGAACAAGCAAATTATGCAACACAAACTCTCAAAGATACTCACGCTACAGTATCTGCCATGAAAGATGGTGTAGCTTCAATGAAAAAGGAATTTAAGAAGATAAATATAGATCAAATTGAGGTTTGAGTCGTTTTTATTTTTAAAATGAATAATAAAATTTTTGATGTCAAAAATATAAAGATTCATAACAGTTTGTTCAAGGAGTTCTGATCTTCTGCAATTTTTTAATGTCAAAGTTAGAAATCATGATAACTATTATACGTACTATTAACCATAATGCTAAAATGGAGAATGATCAGTCACTTAACACTAGGTGATCTCTGTCTACTTAGCTACATACAAAATACATCATCAACCTACTAAATAATACTTCATACTTCACATGCAGTTCCTCACTTTCCTGAATGCAGGACATTATGTGTTGAGTAAGTGAACTCAACACCACACTTTGTTTACCAGAGAGTGAAATCAAAGTCAGACACTATCCATCTATGGTACAATGGCTTTAAACTTTCAATTATATTTAATTAAGTAATTAAATTAAATGATATAAGTATTAAATATTTTTTACGATGTAATATTTATAGGATGTCAATGACGAATTAGCGGACATGCTGGAACAAGCAGATGAAGTACAAGAGGCACTTGGTCGTCAGTATGGTATGCCAGAGATTGATGATGATGAGCTGGCTGCTGAACTTGATGCTTTAGGTATGTACTATTTAATTATTTTTTGAGTAAAATAACTTGAGGTGGTCGTTATCGTTGGTTGTTGTCGAGGAAAGCAGGATTTCATAACAATCGTTTTCACTTACAGACTGTAGTTACCTTTTAGAATTTCCTTTTGCGCACCGTACTTTTTCCGTGCTGTTTATCCTTTTGATTACTTAATTCTCATTTCTGTTTTTGTCGAATGACGTCAGTTTTCAAGTAATCAAACATATCCACTAACTCTATTCTACTTATTTAGAAAACGTATAAAAATTTGAACGCAGCGGGACTCGAACCCGCGCCTCCTGGTCGGCTTCCAGGAGGCGCGGGTTCGAGTCCCGCTGCGTTCAATTTATTCAATATTTTTCTTTCCTAAGTGTGGAATAACACTTAAAAAATGTTTAAAAACTCTATTCTATTTTGATTCCTTTTATAATTACATACGTATATTAATGGGAGTTTGGATTTTGTTGGTCATTATATTAGTTCTTTTTGTATTAATTTAAAGCCTTTTTCGCTACCTTAGTTTTTTTAACAAGATTGTGATCATGAAGGCGGTCGACGCAGCGGCACAGTGTCTGACTGAAAACGCGACGGTTTTGAGTTCGACTCCCACTTGTGGGCGTGAATTATTTTCATTTCCTCGCTCTAGTAAGAAGGCAAAACTCAGTTTTTGAGTGTTTAGCTTACCTAAAAAATATATTAAAAGTTAATCAGCCACTTTTTCTTACAGGCGATGAAATAGCTCTCGACGATGACACGTCATATTTAGACGATGTCGTCAAAGCTCCCGCAGCGCCTGACAAAGAACCGGGCGCGGATAGCATTAGGAACAAAGATGGCGTCCCAGTCGACGAGTTCGGCCTCCCGCAAGTACCGAATGCTGCGCAAACGTCACGCTAATGTCCATCTCAGCTGTCAATATGCCGCCATTTTGTTTTAAGTGTCATTTTGAATTTATCATCTTTTTTTTAAATAGTTCATAATAAAATAAATTTATTTGCCGTATCTTCTGCCACAAGCTAATATGGCATTAAAAATTTCAAAATAATTTGCCTGCTTATAAAGAGTATTAAAATTAAAACACACTATGCGAAATTAATTATACTTACACAGCTTCTTATATTTGGAAACATAATGTATAGCTAAACTATTTATATTATATTGCCATTGTTTTTATGTTGACATGAATGAAAATGTATCATCCATTATTACGTAAGACATTTTTTTAAAAAAATGATGTCTGGGGGAGGTGTGTAAATTGTGTTTTCTTCTCAATTAAATATAAAGAGAAACATTTTTTATATAATGTAAGGAATATTATATACACTGTAAGCTCACCACCTCATTAAATCACCAAACGTAATAAAAGGATGAATCCGAATCCGATTAAAATAATATCTAACAGTTTTCATCATGTCATTTGTTGGGTATCATTTATTATTAAATAGGTTTTATAATTCAGCACATAGTTGTTATGTTATTCTGTTACTGCAGCGCAACAAAATATTAAAATTATTCAAATAACCACTTTAAAAATTGCATCTTTCATCTAGATTTAATTAATTTATTAATATTAAAAATTATAATATTATAAAGTTATGAACAAAATTATGAATATATGTTAATTTGTTGCATTTGCCATCAAATGATATTTGGAGGTTGTCAAATTTTACGCGTCATAAATGGTGATTTCATAGAAAATATATATTGAAAGTGTTGTTGCTTTAACATTTGTCACGTGTAAATGTAATCTATTCATGTTTCTAATAAAATTTATTAAAAAATATTTCGTTTAATTTATTGCTTCATATTATTTATGTCTTCAGTTATTTTTTTGGAAGTCGTTTATTCTTTAGTTGTAATTGACATAATGCTAATTTTTTCACGTTTGTGTATTTCTTATTTGAAAAATACTGTAGCTATGATAAAAAAAAATCTGAAAGACTATGTTATTTTAAATTATAGATTATTATTCTCGCATATCAGTAGTCAAAACTGTACAACCGTACATTGCTTGGTTATCAAGGACACAATATTTATGTATGACCAATAACAGGGTTAAAAAAATAATAAAACAAACCAATAAGGAAGGCAAATTAACCTTTAATAACAATAATAATAATTTAAGAACATTATATTACACAGTCAACTCTAAAATACTGCTCATCTTACTTTCAAAACATTGTAATACTGAATCACAGTAAATGGTAACGGTGAGGAACGCACGCGGTGCACAACCTCGCGATAATTCTACGGACAATAAATAATAATACTTAGTCCACATATTTACATCTTATTATGTACACTCACTTCTGTTTTGTTCTATATTGACAGTCTAAATTGTACTAGCTAGCTTAGAGTAAACACTTGGGATTAGTCGAGCGCCTCTTGTCCTGTCTTTGGCAAGAAGAAGCAGAGGATGCCAGCAACTGTAATATGAAATGTTATGATTAAATATACAATCATAAGTTATTAGTTTAGAAGATACAATATACATATTTTTCAATTTATGGACATCGCTATATTTTTGTGTATTTTGTAAGTGAAATATACTCATTCTTTGTCAATTATAATTTGTAATTTATAAAGTTTTATAATAAACAAAGAAATATTAATGAAAAAAAGGCGAAGAGATAACTGTGTTAAATAAACATATAAAAGATAACTTGGACTTTAAAGCTTACCAAAATTTTTACAATTGCACAAACAACGTTGCTGATAGTTCATGACGTTGAACTTTCTCGGCCTTCCTTACTTAGGTATTAATTTCCAAAACAAGTATAAATAGATAAATTAACTGGATATATGTAGTTTATCTAATAACTTATTAACGCTCTGAACGTATGGCTTATTTAGTCAGAGCGCTTGGACGGTTTCTACAGTTTCGCGGGTTCAAATGCCGCTACGTTCAATTTTTTTATACGTTTTAATAAGTATTTTTATTTTCTAAGTGTGAAATAACACTAAAAATGTTAAAAAATATCTAATAACTTACTAAACAGGAATGCTGAGAAGACCACAATAGGTATGACACAATTGATGTCGATCAAGTAGCCGAAGGACAAGTTGCCTATGAGACCACCACCTCGACCGGCAGTCAGTGAAAGCGCGGCTGCCATTACCCTGCGAAATGGTTAAAATATAACATTAAATAACCTCATGAGTACAGCGTGTGACCGTATACACAACGTTTGTGGGTTCGGTTCTCACTCGGGAAATAAATTATTTGATATTTTCATTTACTTGCCCCGCTAACAAGAGAAAGTGCGATGTTGAGGTGCGACACTCAACACGCAGTCTCGAAAATTCGGCAGAAAGTGGGGAACGGGGTGTTTTAACATGATATTATCTCTTCCCATTTCACATCACTTATGCGGGATGCAGCGTAATGCTTTAAAAAAATATAGTACATGAAATAACAACAATATTCTAAAAAACATACTGTGAAAATGGATTTTTCTATTATTGTGAAATTAACTTATAATTATTATAAAATATTTTTACCTAAGATTTGTCGGGAATAGGTCGACCAACACGCAGAACACAAGACTGATGGCGAGCGAGGTGAGGGCTTCGAAGATACACGATAGCACTAAGTTCTGAATGGAGTTCTGTACAAAGTACAGACCGACGGTAACCACTCCGGCGAAACCGAGTGAGAAAACTGAGAAAAGAAAAGAAGTTGTTTTAAGAAGCTAATTAATCTTGTTTTTATTCTCTGGGTGATTATCAGTCATATTTATACCTAAATGACAAGATCATTAGGCCCAGAGGCACAAGCGTGTAACTGTAAGCGCGACGCGATAGGCTGTGGGTTCGATTCCCACTGGAGGAAATGAAATATTTAATATTTTCATTTCTTCGCTCTGGAGTTTAGGCAAGCACGGTGTGGAGTTTCGTCACTGAACACGCAATGCTTCCAGAATACGGCGGAAAGTAGAGTGATACATGCGGAATAGAGTGTGAAGCTGAAAAAAATTTATTAATTCTGTAATCTGCCTACCGTGAATTATACTTTTAATATGTCTTTTAGAATATGTAGCTACAATAAGTTCTTTCACATATATAGCGTTGATAACAAACAAAATATAACAATAATATATTTATTTTCAATCACTAAAATAAAAAAAATATTAACATATAAATATTAAAAGTAACTCACTAAGGAAGAACTTAGCGCCAAGCTTGTGTACGCAGAGCGGCAACCACAGAGAGGTAGGAATACAGGCCAAGCCGACGATCAATGTGTGAGTATATACACTCTGGTCGATAATCTTCTCGCAATCATAAGGATCGAGGTTAGTATCGTCCTTCACGACGATGCTGGAGACGTCGCAAACCGACGCGGACGTGTTCGGGAAGCGGTGCTCGAACTCTTCGTAACGGTTGAACAGTTCAGGGAACCAGATCATAAGGGTGTAGTAGCTGGGGAATTCAGAATCTTAATTTGAGATAATTGACTATGATTGCAAGTATAATATGTATAACATTTTTTTTCAGCTTCACGCTATATCCCGTACACAGCAGAGTAGGCAGAGGGAACCTAGTGTTAAGACACTTTCTGCCGAATTCTGGAGGCATTGCGTGTTGAGTGGCACAACTCAACGCCGCGCTTTACCTCGCCACCAGAGCGAAGAAATGGAAATATAAATTTAAGTAAATATTTCATCTCCTCGAATGGGGATCGAACCCACAACCAGTCGATTTACAGTCACACTTTGTGCCCCTGCGCCACGACTGGCCTCAAAAGTATTACATTTTAGTAATATAATTAATAGGTACAATGTGTAAATGAACTATAAATTATATTGATTGAAGACATGATTGGACTATTCTCTTCCCAAGATAAATAATAAAAAATACGTACTATGTTGTTTATACTCGTATTTACCTAAATTTCATTTATGAATAAAATCACAACATATCGACTTTTATTCATTCATATCTTCAATATATAGAAGTGCATAAATAAGTAACATATTTATATGATTTATATAAGGGGAACGGAGTGTCTTAACAATAGGTTCCCACCGCATATTCTGTTGTGTGCGGGATACAACGTGAAGCTGATTTTATTTTGTAAAATTATAATTTTTAATTCTCTATACCTGGTAGTTAAGCCAAACTGGATAAGGCAAGTGAGTATTGTGTATTTCAGGTAGGGTGCCCTGCAGAGCGCCTTCGTTTGAGTCCAGATTTCACTGAAAAGTCGTTTCAGATCCTTGGGCTTACGCATGCTCAAGCTGCGCACTGATTTTTGTGAGCTCTGCGATGCTACGGAAATTGTACGGACTTTTTCTTTAAGACTTTTGATCTAAGGAAAAAAATATGTATTAAGATTTAAGATTACGAAACTAAATTGCCCTTTCAGGACAAAACTACTCAAGAGATTTTTATTAAGGCTTTATACACACACTCTTAGGGGTATAAGACAGGACATAGGCTATCTTTATTTTTAAATATATATTTAAAAAAATATATTATCCTTTGGCTATAATATAAAAATAAGTAAAGCGAGCGAAACCCCGTTTGAGTCTATAGTAATATATTTCAATACCTTTACTTTACTTTAATTATAACAGTAAAAAATAAGTTAAATTGAAAATATATTAATGTAATAAATTAAATGTATGGCAACATTATGCAAGTAGGTATCTATGTAGGTAGTATATGAAAAAAGGGGTAGTACCGGGTAGTTGTCAGGATCATCGCCGGTGTTTTGTCTGTAGATGCTCTTGAGGCAGGCGAGGGCGTCGTCGTAGTCTCCGCACTCCATCATGAACTTGGGGCTCTCTGGGAACGAGAACAGCCAGAAACCAAGCAAGAGGGACGGAATACCGCACGCCGCCACGAACCAGTTCCACGAGTCGTAAGAGAAGCTTCCGTTTTCGATACGAATGCCTTGAATGGGGATGATGCCCCACGCGATCACTGTGGAATTTAATTATAATTATAAGCTAAGCTTAATTAAAAGTTTTCTAAATTAGTTCAGATTTACAAAATATTCTGAAAACAAAATACTGAACTGTATCAAGTGTTTGTATATAGATAATTTTTAGTGTGTCTTCTTCTGGTTGTCCCTACCTACCATTTGTATTTCAATTAATTTTATTTAAATTTTTAGAAAATAATTGTATAGTTTAAATAAATATTCCTTAATAAAACTTACATGGCAGCAAAATAACACCGAGGGTCCAGAACATTTCCATCCAGCACAGGATCTTTTCTCTGTATTTGGTTTGTTGGAATTCTCCCAAGTATGGGAAACAGATACCCATTGCGCCTGCGACACTGGAAGAAACAGTACATTTAAATTATTCATTTTTCTTTAAAAAAAAATCAAAAAGTTTGATATCGTATATTTTTTCCAGCATGGCAGGTTTGACTAGGTGCCTTATTAATACGCCGTCCTCTTCTCTAGGCTGGTTTAAGATGCAAAATATAATGCCTTTTATTACTAGAAAATTAAAATAATCTAAGTAATGTCTTTCCGGGACTTTATATATTTTTAATAATATTAACAATATTTTTTATAATTTCAATATTTTTGTAATGTCATTATAAAAATAAATATATTTTAAATCAATAACTAAAACTTACGCGAAACCGTTGACAAATCTGCAAGCCATGAATATGGGTAAAATTTGGACAAAGGAGGAGATGATACCCACAAACCCGTCGAGGAGCAGAGTCGAAACCAATACAACTTTACGTCCTTTAGTGTCGGCTAAGCAACCCCAGAAGTATGAACCGAGAACCATACCTAAAAAAATATAAATCTTTTTGTAATCTATAAAAGTAAAAAAAATGTGTTTACATAAACATTCTTTTTTTAATTTTAAATTATTTTTTTTTAGAAATTGAGTGGTTAGCGTTAACAAATAATTAATAGATGTAAAATTGAATATATTTATCTATTATTAAAATATGTAATAATTTGAACTTACTAAACTTACACAATTTTAAATTTTCTGCGACTAACTTATGCATACGTAGGTATATTTAAATATGTTATATAATATGTTAAAACATTAATTATTTTTCTATAAAAATGTTAAAAAAATATATGACAACTACATACAAATATTATATATAAAACCTTATTACCTAACATAGGGGCGGCAGTCAGCCAACCCTTATCGGAAGATGTCATACGGAAGTCACATGTCGCGGCGGGCAACACAAACGACACTATTGTGATGCCAATGGCGGTGTTGGCGTAGATCAGCCCCGTGATCGCCAGCAGACAGAAGTGGAAACGGCCAAAACCTAGTAATTATTATGTATATGTTAATAATTTAAACATATGGTCGAAAAATGGCAGTAACGCTTATAAGTTGTTACCTTGTTTAATTAAATAAAAAGAAAAGTGAACTAACAATGTATGAAATGTTTCAATATCCACTTAAAAGATTGTTTATAATTATAAAGTTAACGTGATTTTTAAACTGACTAAACAAAAATATTCATCTTTAAATATTGTGATTACTTATAAGACGGCTAATATAATTTTAAATAAAACCTAACCACTACTTTAGTTTATTGTTCAATTGATGATAACTATTATTTTATCATGCTTTTTTCAGCTTCACACTGTATTCCACCGTAGCAGACTAGGTAGAGGGAATCTAAAAACCTGGTGTTAGGATACTCCATTCCCATTAAAAAACTTCCGTTTCCCAATTTCCGCCAAATCGCCAGGAGTTGGTTTACGTGTTAAATGGCGGAGCTCAACATCATGCTAACCAGAGTGAGGAAATATTAAATACTTCATTCCCACGACTGGGCATCGAATCTACAACCGTCGCGTTCAAGTAACTCCACGAAGGCCATTTTTTAAATAATATTGTTCTACAAGTTATCAATTACAATTATATTCCTATATTCATTTAAGGCATATATTCCACACGATGAGTTTTTCTTAGTAAACAACTATGACTATGGCTTACGTTCTAGAAAACTTTTCACTTACCATATTTGGTTTAAGGGAATGCGTGAAATGTAAAGAACGCCACGTTATATTATTACAATATATAATATTTTTTTGCATAAAAGTTATCACAGACTACACTTACTATTCAAGGTGACGTAGGAGTTCTTAAAAATGTATTTAATTGTCAAAATATTTTAGACAAAAGTCAAAACTTCCACTAACATTTTTTATATTTCATTTATATGAAATAAATATATAAATTATACATATATACATAATGCTATACACAAAGCTTATTTAATGCTTTACAAATTTTACTTTTAACAAATATTTCGTCTTATAATAAATAAAAAGAGACCGAGATAGCTTAAGTATTTTCTAAATTACAAAACTAACTTACCGGTCGCCGAAATCGCGGCTTCGAAGTCCGCTCCATGTTCTAAAAAGTCTAAACCTGTAACAAAGAAATAAAAGTATAAATACAACACAAATATCGCAAATCTTGTTATTACCTAATCTAGAAATAGAATTATCTGCTTAAACTTAACTGATAACACAGGTCTAATGCACCTCGTCACTGTAATATGGGCTTCAACAGTCATTATTAGAGAACTAACGATATGATAGCTACGTTAAAATCATAATTTAATATAAATATTTAAAATTTTTGCAAAGTCTAACTATATATTAGCCGACCAAGAAAATAAGAAAATAAGAATGTCATTAGCATAAAAGATTTTAAAATATATATACTACCCACCAATATTCATAAAACGTGTACAGAATAATTGAAAACATACAAAAAAATACCTTACAAAACAAAATCTGGAACAACTAAATAAGATAAATTGGATATCTGTTTTTCTTCATAAAAAAACATATTCTAAATAATTTGTTATCAAAATAAAAACAACAGAATAAATGTCCGACAGATATTTAACACATTTATTCGTATCTGTATGTTATTAAAAGTATAGTTAAAATTAAGTTATAAAGTAATCACAAGAATAGTTAAGTCTATTTAAGATAAATCAATATTTAATAAGAATATTTAAATATTATTAAATCGCCTACACTATTTTAATAATTAATTTATTATAAGAAACGTGAAAAAATAAGAAGTTCGTCGTTTTGCTTAAATTGTTTTAGGGAATTTTATCTTATGTTTTATCAGTTAAAAAATGTTTCATAGTTGAATTTACGGTGAGACTTCGTTTGCTCATATTAAAAGTTACAAATTTGCTTACAAGTAGAGACATTTAAGTCATTTAATCACATCTTATTAATCTTACATAGTGTTGAAAGAATAGTATAAGTCGTTTTAAATATAACATGTAAATATAATTTTAAATTAAAACTTAAAAAAGGTTTTCATATTTTTTATTAATGGAGTAACAATTTATAGACAAATTATGTTTTACATTACGTTAGATATATCTTTTTAATATAATAAGATTTTTGATTTTCGTGGTTGTTACATATTTTAAATGAAGCGTGGCGCGATATCCACTCGAGGAAATGAAATATTTATTTAAATTTATATTTCCATTTCGGCGCTCTTGAGTCGAGGTAAAGCGCGGCGTTGAGTTACGCCACTCAATAGGCAATGCCTCCAGAATTCGGCGGAAAGTAGGGGATGGAGTATTTTAACACTAGGTTCCCTCTGCCTACCCTGCTGTGTGCGGGATACAGTGTGAAGCTAATTTAATATATATTTTTAAATGAGATTGTTTCAGGCGTTACACCCGTGACCACGGACTACAAAAATATATATTATATAAACTATGTCAGTTTCATTTAATATCTTGTTAAAAGTTTGTGCTCCTTTCCAGTATAAGTTATTGATAGTTAAAATAAAGTTGACAACAACTTCGGAAGCGGCGGAGATATCTTAACATTTGATAATATCGAATCTTGTCAGAAGCACTCAGCATATTCGTTTTATCCATATCTATCGGCGTTTAAGATTACGATTTAGTAACAGTATTCACAAATAATGGAGCGTAGTATTATTATGTAATAATAATAGACAAATATTTCTGAATTATTCCTATGACACTATTTTCTAAAATATTTTTTTTTATCTTCACGAATCTGGTGCATCATGAATTCGTGATAGTAGCAACGAGATTTTTTTTTGGACTGACTAAACAAAATTAATTTTAATATATTTTCTTATGTGGAAATCGAATCTACAGTGGTGATGAGTTTTTATGTGAGAATACCTAATGAAAAAAACCGGCCAAGTGCGAGTCAGACTCGCCCACCGAGGGTTCCGTAACAATTTCAGGATGTCAAGTCAATGGAAAGTACAATTTATTAAAGTTGACAACCAGATAAAATTTAAATTTGCCGGGCGTATGCACTTGTTTTGTATGAAAAAAATTGTGTACAATGGTAAGTTGTTTATGTGAAATAATTCTCACTTCGTGGCAAATTTCATAATAAACTATCCTATAAGTAGCAAAAACGATGCATAAATTCTCGTATCTTTTGATTGCGTCGACTTAGAAACTTAATTTTTTCTGTGTTCCTAGCCTAGGATCTTAGACCTTGATATTTAATATTATTTTTAACTTGATACTTTTGTCTTCAGGTTAAGGTCAATGGATGAGTTGTTTTTAGTAAATGCCAACAAATTCAGGAATATCCATGATGCATAACACGAATAAAAACTCTTAATAATTTATTTACAATCATATACAAAACAAATACAAACATTATCTATTCATTAAAATGATACCTTAAAATCAAGCAGAACATTTGACGTTATCTTATCTAATTAAACAAGTAGCATCTGAATCAATTTTACAAAATAAGATGAGGGTTTTACCATAGTAAATAAATCATTTGTGACATATCTAAATATTCGCGTTATCATTTGCTTGCTCTACAGCGGCAAATATGAGCGACAGTGGCACGGTCACTTTATGGCATTGTAAGTACGTCAAGGTGTTTTCGAAACATGTTTAACTTTAAATATATAATAAACAAATGAAAAAATATTCTCGCTGTATCCCGTATATAGCAGGATCAGCTGAGGGAATCTAGTGTTAAGACACTCCGTTTCCTCATTTCCACCTGATTTTTCAAGGCATTGCGTGTTGAGTGGCGGAACTTAACGCCAGGCTTTTGTCATGGTGCCAGAGCTTTTGTCATTGTGCTCCTGCGCCACGACGGCCTCAAAACAAATATATGTAAAATAAAGTATACAAGAATGTTTCACGATGTCCACAATTGTTTTTCACATCTTCATCTCATCCGGCTTATCTAGTTCTGAGTAATAGTTGATAATTCGGCGATAAAGTTATTAGAGATTACAGACATGGAAATAACCATTCTATTTTTTTGTTATAGGTTTTAAGGTTTCATTTTTGAGACAATACTTGATTATTTTATATTATTCATCCAATACTTTAATGTAAAAAAATAAATTTTAACGAAATGCATTTACAGATTATATAAATTTGCACAATAAAATATAATAATATAATTCAAATATATCAATAAAAACCATGTTTTTACAATTGCAAAAATATCTTATGTCCAATGTATTTACAATTTTTTATTTAAGAATAATACTTATAAAACATACTATGTATAAAACACCCGTCATACCTCAAGTATCTTCTGCCGAGAAAGAAAATATAAAATATTATATTTTTTCTTCTTCGGCATATAAAGCATTTTCCAAAAGTCACAAAATGAATTAATTTAGATAAATGAAGACGCAAGGGCACAAGCGTGTGACTTGCGTGAAACGCGACCAAATGAAGTTATTTTATAATTCGAAATAAAATTTCTCATAATTCCATTTCTTCGCTCTGGTAATGCCATGAACCGCTCGACATGCCATGTCAAGAATTCGGCGGAGAATGGGGAACAAAAATATCTTAATAGGAAACGGAGTTTCTTAACACTAGGTTCCCAGGTTCCCTCTGTCTACCATGCTACGTGCGGGATACGGCATAAATCTCAAAAGATGCAATAATAAGTTAGCCTACTTTTTTTGTTTAGTGGTAGTCTCAACGCCGCCCTACCAGAGAGGGAAACTAAAATAATTAGTTCGATGACCACGCACCGAAGCAATAGGCAATAACCATTGCTCGTCTACATTGAGACGGTGCGGTGTCCCATTGCACAATTGGTCTTATATTTCTTATTTAGATTATTAGTTTTATCACATAAAAGTTGTCATGTAAGTTTTGCTTTATATTGTTAGCGTAGCAACATTACGCGACTTTTAAGGTTGATTATAATTAATTTTCTTATAATATCTGGTTATTAAGAGTTAAGACACATATTACGAATGTTAAGCAATATATTGGATATGCTATTCGATTTGTGAAGTGAAGTGTTCATTTTCTTACTAAAATATTTCATAATATATTTTTCAACACGCAATACCCTGAAAATTGAGAGGAAAATGGAGAACGGAGTGTCTTAGGGCTAATGTAGCGTGAAGTTAATGAAAAATATCTTTAGACTAACAAAAATAGTAAATACTTTAAAAATTACAATCATTTTTAGAGTATAAAGGTATCGTCAATTGATTTTGTTAAAATGTCAGGGCACTACAACACCTATAGTATTTTAGAAACTTTCCTTTTTTGCCTAATGTTCTAATGAAAAACTAAAATCAAGTTTTCTATTAAGGTAAATTCTTATTTTTTCTTTAAGCAGTTATAAATTATTCAGTATTATAATTATTACCATTCATTCCTAATCTACTCGTAGAAGAAATGTAATTAAATCTTTTTTAAACGATATAATTTTTTTTTCTCCTAACAGTCGGCAAAGTAGAACTTGTACATCTTTTGTGTAAAATTATTTTGTAAGAAAATAATGAAAAATTTAAGATATGCGAACAAAAATTTTTGCAAATTTAAGATTCATTAGCTTTATTTAGTCCATTTCACGTCAGTCAATTCTTTAAATCATTCTTAGTCATGACGACGACGGCTGTCTCTATTTTCGTGAGAACAATACGTAAAGATTTTGTCTTAAATAATTTAAGCAGATATTGTCATAAAGTGTGAGTGACAGGCGTGTGGCTTCCGAATTTTGTAATAAACAAATGTTTCGGTCTCATTGTGTGTTTGTCTTTGTACGCGGGTAAACCTGCTGAACTTTTCAACAACATTCAAATTGCACAAAAATTGTAATCAACCTTGTAACTCCAGGAATATAAATAGTATTTACGTCACTAAGTTGCTAATTTAGCATAAACATAATAAGTACTATAGTTATAATGGTCGAAAATATTTATAAGAGAGATATAAAAAAAATAAAACTATATACAGAAACTCCTATATTTACAGATATTATACTAATATAAATTAAAAAAAATATAATTTCTCAATAATACGTTCCTGAACAAAAAACAATAAAAAAGAACAAAATATACAAAATCAACTCACCCATGTTTAAACAGAATAATAATTCACTTCACAATTAAAAAAAAAATAACGTCCGTTCGAGATCAATCACGTTATATGGCCTACCGGCGGCGTTGCATCGTCACCTGAGTGCAGCGTGTGCGCATGGGCAGGAGCGCTCGTACGCCACCAAGGATGTCGCGTGTCGTCCACAACGGCTTCTATGCGAATGTCGACTCACTACCGGCTCCTACTGAGGATTCCTTGCATGCTGATAACGATAAGGTCGCCCGATCGCTCATCTCGCGTTATCTAGACGGTGGCCGCGATCAATCTCCTTACGTGACGTGACTTCTAGCCTTCTTTACCCGTTAGTTATGTAAGATCGACGCAAGTTCGGCTTTGTATCTAATTGCTTTAATATGAACATTGGTTTTTGATAGGACGTTAAAAGTTGCCGAAGCAACCCTGAACTGGTCACATAGGATACTGGAGTTTGGTTGAATGCATACATGACTCATACAGCGTGGTAGCCAGGAAAGCGGAGAGCTCAACGCTACTGTAGCATTTAGCTTTAAGACATTACGCCGCCTTGTGGGGGTCCATTTAAGGGAAAGCTATTTGCCAATTGATGTCAATGAGACTTTATTAAAAAAAACAACAACCAGTCCAGCAAAACTCCATTCCATAGTCCCAATTTAGCTTTCCATTTTCCATAGTTCCCACGCATTATCCGAGGCCAATCTGGGCAACTACCTGTGGTTACTCAAAGATGGATGCTGGCTAATGCGTCACATTGAAACATTTTTATATTCTCTAAGGGGCCTCTACGTATTGGACATGACTCCAAATGCAAGCCTTCCGAAAGACCGGTTTAATTGTAACCCGAGATGCATAGAAGAAGAGAAACATGTAATAATAAAAATAAGTAATACTTTATTGCACTAAAAAGAAAAAAAATCCAACTCATAATATTAAATAAGGCAAAGATAAAAAAGGTGTAATTCTGAAAGGTGCAAAAAGCAATGATCGAGTCACAGTTACTTAATATCAATAGCATAATAAAATAAATAAACATCATATTTATAAATCAGTTATCTACTATTGATATAAGCATAAACAAATTCCTATATAAATACAAATATATATATACATATACATAAATACAAATCGAGGAATTAATAAAATATCAGCCTAAAAAATTAATTTGAGATAGCACTGCTTAAGACGTCTTTCATATATTCAACCGATTGGGACCGTCTCACTTCCAGTGGCAGCTCATTCCAGAATTTTATTATCTTCTCAGTAAAAGAGTCACCATAGTATTTCGTGCGGCACAACGATAATTCCAGAAAGTTGTTATTACGAGAACGGAGAGTTTGGGTTAGGGAGTGTTGAGTGTCCGATCCCAGGAACTTAAAACGTTCCTTGTGGTACCGTGGTGTAACAGGATGATAAAGGTGGCGTAAAGTTGTGTAAGGGGATGTAAAAAGCGAATATGTTTTATTGGCAACCATTTAACTTGATTACTGTATTGTGATACATGGTCGTGTTTTATTAATCCAAAGATAAATCTTATTATCATGTTTTGCAGGCGCTAAAGCTTACCAAGCAGTGTCTATACTATTTTTTTTTTTCATAAATTATACAAAGTAAAATAAGAAAAAAAAAAATACAAAATTGCTTACACAGCAAAAAGTATTCTTCAATTAACCATATTTCTTGATAAGTCTCTTACTTCACAGTCAATTTAAAATGTCTCGGTTTTAATCAAGCAAAGTTATTTCGTCCCAAGGCGACCCCGAGGATTGGGCTGCAAAGCCGCAGACAAACTCTAATGAACAACGGTATAAGACGATTTGCCCCCCTAGGAGCATACTGTTTAATAATTTAGAATCTTATTTGCGTACACAATGAAGTTTAAAACTGAAGCGTTTTAAAAAGAAGAGCCAATAGAAGAGAGAATATAAGAAGCTTGTAATTTATATGCCTTTATGCCTTTGTAATGTAACATATTTTTTTTAGATTCACGCTGTATCGGGCACATAGCAGGTCGGTAGAGGGAAACTGATACTCCGTTCCCATTAAGACACTTTCGTTAGCCACTTTCCGCCGAATTCTGAAAGCATTGCGTATTGAATGGTGGACCTCAATGAGAATCGAATACACAACCTGTCGTGTTCACAGTCGCACGTTTGTGCAGTTGCGCCACGACTTACCTCTAATGTAACACATATTAATTGTTCATTTTGTGTAATGATTTTTTAACATAACTCTATTACTTTAAAGGAAACGAAAATAGTTTCATACAACATTTCAAAACAAACAATTTAAAATTTTTGAGGACAGTCGTGGAGCAGGGGCAAAATGTGACTGTTAAATCGACTGGTTGTGGATTAAATCCCTACTAGAGGATATGAAATATTTATTTACATTTATATTTCTATTACTTCGCTCTGGTGTCGAGACAAAAGCGTGGCGTTGAGTTCCGCCACTCATCACGCAACGCCTCCAGAATTCGGCGGAAAGTGGGAAACGGAGTGTCTTAACATTAGGTTCTCTCTGCCTATCCGGCTGCGTGCGGTATACACGTGAAAATGTCTATTTCAAAACAAATTAGCAATATTATTAGTTAGTAGTAAAAGTTTAAAAAAGATAACACATTTTTTATCGTTTCCCAGAACCTAACTCGAGTACTAAGAAACGAACAAAAACCACACACACACACACACAGTACATTTAGTAATGCTCGTACCCCTATCAGTGCTAGCCTCGGAATTAACCAACACAAACCTAGCCGACCTTTTGTCATGGGCATTTTTAATAATAAAAATAACTATGCAGAATTAGAAGCGTTCATAATTATAGGGGCTTATGAATTATTCCTAGTTTATACAGTCATACGAATATTACTGTGGTAAGCGCCTAAACGATTTTGGTTTTGATTTTAAATATTTTGCTGTTACTACATTAATGTGACACTGTATGTTAAAACCAATTAAATTCTTAAAAAAAAAGTACCATAAAAAACGACAAAGCTATTTTATGCTTTAGTCTGCATTTATGTGGTGTATTTTAGTATTTTTAAAAGTGTAAATCGTTAAGATAAATATATAAATAATTAAAAAGAACATATACAAACATGACTTCCTATTTATTTTTACATCCTACATAAAAGTAACTCATAATAACTTCCGGTATTTGAAAACTATTTTATAATATAGTTAGTTTAAATACATATATATCAATTCCAATATAAAATTTCCAAAAAAAAAAAGATTATTAATAACATAGTTATTAATAGCATAAACGGTATTTAGGTAACAGATGAGATGTATAATTGAAAATGCGTAGTACGGCTACGACACGGCTCAGGGCCGCGCAAGGCTTCTCGTCGGTCAAGTGCGTCTACATGCCTTGTTTAGAGATATAGGTAGTTAAACTACAGGAAAAATATTAGAGCCTTATCAAGAATAAAGGTATCGATTTTATATTGTAATAAACAATATGTATTTTAATTTTTTTTTGTTATATAACTTTTTGTGAAAAAATGTTAATAATAAATTTGTTCAAATCTCATATAATATATTCATTTCATTCAAGTACAGTTACTTCTATGATTATAAAATTAAGCTACAGTAGATTATAATTTTATAGTACTGATGTCGGAAATTAAAATTTTAAGAATGTATATTTTTTAATTATAAGTATCTAATAAAATTTATTTTTAATAAAAAAAAACATCGACTTCAAACAATAAACTAAAAAGTAAAAAATAAATTTACTTAACAAAGAAAAACGTACTTTGATTTGGAAAACAAAAATTTTTATAATTTTGAAGTTGACTGTAATTTATTTTGTAATTATATTTTCATATAGAATGCATAAATATTCAAAATATATAAATTTCAATATATAATAGAGAAAAATTCAAAAAATAAATGGATCCCTGCCATATCGTAGGATTATCTAAATCTTATTTCCTGGTCAAATATAAAAGTGCCTATCTATACCTATTTTAGAAAATCTAAACCAGAACCAATGTATAGTTAACATCATGATAAATCAATTTTTATCATGATAGATGCTGTGAACAACATAGAACAAGTCTAGACGATAGTAATTTGTGAGATAAAAAATAAATGTCGAGTATTTTTTTTATATATTACATACTAAATTTTTTTTAGTTACAAGAATCGATTCAACTTTTATAACTATCTTAGGAATTAGTAACATTTGCAATGTTATAGCAATAAATAATAATTATTCTTGATATTTCTAAATTTGTCTAACATAATTACTACAGTTACAATTTCTCAGCTTGACGCTGTATCCCGCACACAACAGGGTAGGCAGAGGGAACCTAGTGTAAGACACTCCGTTCTCCACTTTTTACCGAATTCAGGAGGCATTGCGTGTTAAGTGGCAGAACTTAACGCCGCGCTTTGCCTCGACACCAGAGCGAAGAAATGGAAATATAAATTGAGGTAAATATTTCATTTCCTCGAGTGGGGATCGAACCCACAACTAGTCGCTTTTACAGTCACACTTTGTGCCGCTGCGCCACGACTGGCCTCGATATAATCATTCAAAATACCGAATTTCAATCTATCTAAGTAAACGTCGATATCGTTAGACCGTTGAATGGAAACCATTGCTCAAAGTGCCTATGGAAGCAGGAATATGTTTGTTTGCTTCAATCAATATCTAACAACTGAAATACCACCTTAACTATAATAACAAATAAATAAATAAAATAAAGCATCACGCTGTATCCCGTACACAGCAGAGTAGGCAGAGGGAACCTAGTGTCAAGACACTCCATTCCAAACTTTCCCAAGAAATCACATCATATAATAACAAATAACAAATTCACGCTCCGTATACAACATTAAAACATACGACAGTGCAATAAATTTCGACTCTCATTAGACGACATTTGCATTTGTATGCAAAACGACTGCTGGCGCGTCCTTTGAGATCGGTTTCGACATACCCTGAATTTAACAATCAATGTCCTTAAAGCGTGCGAAATGAAAATAAATCATTCCAAATACACGCGTCGCTAAGAATGCGCTTAATTCCAGGTTATTTTTATTGAGTGAGGTCGTAGTGGCGCAGGGGCACGAGAGTGCTACTGGACCGCGACGGTTGTAAGTTCGATCCCCACTCGGAGAAATGAATTATTACTTATTAACATTTTCATTTCTTCGCTCTGGTAACAAAGCAAAAGCCCGGCGGCGGAAGTGGCGGAACTTAACGCCGCGTTTTGCTAGTTACCATAACGAGGAAATTAAAGTATTACATATTTCCTAGTGGGAATTGCACTTCCACAAACTGTCGCATTTATAGTCGCACACTTGTGCAACTTCGTCACGACGGGCCTCATATTTTTTTTTTATTGTAAAAAACCAAAAATATATATATTTATTATGCAAAACAGGTTGCGCTGTGTTGAAATCATAGTAAGTGTGGGTTCGATCACCATTCGGAAGAATTAATTAAATAATATTTCCTCGCTTACGATACGGTATAGATACGGTACATACAATGTTTCGAATTCAGGCAATAGTGTAGAACGGAATATCTTTGATACTAGGTTTTCTCTGTCAACCACATTGCTTCGGAAACAAACCTGATGGCTTTTTTTTTAAATAATATTTTAAATTAAACACAAACAAACAACATTTCGAAATTTTATGTAGTTAAACATGCTAGAATTAATTTCTATAAGTTTTTCTTATTAAATCGAATAGGCAAGCAGAAATCAATAGACCGATTATCCAACCAAAAAGTTACCTCAATCATTAAATCATCGTTGTCGATATTACCTGTTAGTTTATATAAAGACAAAGGTGTAAAGAAATTGGTAATAAATATGCCACGTAAACGGAGGGTCGACGTTGATACGACTGGAATAATAAAACCTTAAAGGAAACAAACAGTGCGGACCTCGACCTCTTTGCAGATTACAACATAAAATTCCTCCATATGATAATAATGTCGGTGGTTTAAGTATTTTAATTTAGGATTTTCATATTAATTGTTTGTAATGTATTGTTTTACAGAGAAAAAATGTAAATTAAATTGTTTATAAATTTATTTTGGTTAGATACGACGAATATTTAGCTATAATAAAACATTTCCAGTATATAGTTAAAAATATAAAATTTCAGGTAAATTGTAGCGGTAACAAAAAATAATAAAATTTTCATATTCATTCAAAATTCCTCTCCTATCTCTACACTTATATGTTTGTATATATATATATATATATTGTTTTTATATATATATATATATATATATATATATATATATATATATATATATATATATATATATATATATATATATATATATATATATATATATCACAGTCATTTTTTTTATAAAGAAATATTTTTATATTT